>WOVY01010539.1:0-204779 GCA_013436015.1 Rhipicephalus annulatus | reverse complement strand
TGGATGGATGGATGGATGGATGGATGGATGGATGGATGTGGCTGTACCCTTTAGATCTGGTGGTGGCTAGCGCCACCAAGCCGTAATACTTGATGAACCAAAAACTAGATTTATTTTTTTTCCTTAATGAGTGAGTTTGAGGATTCGTACTTTGCAGTGAAGAGTTTAATTTTCATTCGTGCCTTCACTTTAGCCACCAATCAGATAACCTCATTCTAGTTAAGTCTACCAGCTTAAAGTCTATTTTGCCCTCCCGGTCCCTAAACCACAGTGCTTTGAAAAACTCTGTGCCATCATACTGAACTATAGGGTGAAGTCATTTACAGAACATTATCTAGTGTTTGGCAGTTTCTTCTTCCTCTCCACACGCACTGCATTACTGTGTCTACCCCTTCGTATTTGGCCCGATATGTCTTGGTTCGCAATACTCCCGTCCTGGCCTCAAACAGTAGAGAACTACCCCAAGTATTATCATAGATCATTTTCTTGGCAATTTCCTGCTTAAAAGTTTGATAGATCTCTAGTGCGGACTTCTTAATCATCCCATTCTCCACATGTCAGTCTCCGTTTCCTTCACTTTCTTCTTAACCGACGGTTCTTTTTGGTTTGGCCACAACACTGTTTTCTAAGTATTTACCAGTCGATTTCCTGGTTCGCTTCCTCCATTTTGTATCCACATTCTTCATGTACGAGTAGCTGAAAACCTTCCTAGCCCAACGCTCTTCCGCCATTTCTCTCAATCGCTTCCCAAATTTTCTCTTGCTACTAGCTTCCCTACGCTCAAATGATGTCCATCCCATATCACCTTGTACTCCCTGATTTGGTGTGTTCCCGGGAGCTCCTAAAGCAAGCCTACCTATTCCACGTTGCTTAATTTCTAATCTTGCTTGAACTTCTGATCTCATGCACAAGACTGGATTTCCGAACGTCAGCACAGGAACCATGACCTCTTTCCATATTCCTCTCACAACATCATACCTATTGTAATTTCACAGTGCCCTATTTTTCATCACTGCTGCATTTCTGTTACTTTTACTCGTCACGTATATTTCGTGTTCCCTCAGGTACTCGGTCCCATTGCTTATCCATACGCCTAGATACTTGTATTTATCTGTTATCTCTAGCGTGAACTCCTGTATTCTAAGCTCACTACCTTCGTTGTCATTGAAAATCATGACTGCTGATTTTTCCTTACCGAATCTAAAATCTAACCTATCTCCCTCATTACTGCGGATGTCCATCAATCTCTGCAAATCTTCCTCGTTGTTGGCCATTAGCACGATATCATCTGCATACATTAATGCTGGTAGTGCCTGATCAATAAGTTTTCCTTGTTTGACTAAAGAGAGGTTGAAGCCCAGTCCACTTCCCTCTAATTTGGCCTCTAATTCTTGCAGGTACATCACGAATAATAAGGGTGACAGATGACACCCCTGCCTAAGCCCCCGTTTTACCTCTCCAGGCTTGGATACCTGTTTTTCCCACTTTATAACTACCTTGTTACCTTTATAGATATCCTTTAAAAGATTAGTGACTACATGTTCCACGCCTAGTGTGTCCAGTATTCCCCACAATTCCTCTTGAACCACGCTATCGTACGCTCTCTTGATATCCAAAAATGCTAGCCACAGGGGCCTTATGTTCCTTTTCTGCTATTTCGATGCACTGCGTCAGTGAGAACAGATGGTCTTCCAACCTCCTGTGTTTCGGAAACCCATTCCGCAGTTCCCTCAGCACCCCCTCATTCTCTACCCATGCCTGCAGTCTTTTCTTTATAACCTGCATCGCCAGCCTGTAGACCACTGATGTCACTGTTATAGGATGGTAGTTGTTTATGTCAGCTTTGTCCCCCTTTCCTGTAGAGATTAGGCTCATCCTGCTAAGTTTTCATTCATCGGGAACGTCACCATGGATTATTATTCTGCTAAATGCCTCTCTCAAAGCCTGCTTAGACTTTGGACCTAATGTCTTTATCAGCATAATTGGAATGCCGTCTGGGCCTGTTGATGTACAACTAGGAACCCTTTTCTCAGCCCTTCCCCACTCTCGTTGAGAAAATCGAGCCATTGCACCACTTGATTCGTCCTAGTCTATTGTGGTGCATAAAGTACTTCTTTGTTGAAATTTTTATGTCACCCTTGTTCTTATATATTCAATAGCTTCGTCCCCTTCCAGCCTAGCACCTTGGGCTGTAGTTATAAAACTCTGCTCTAGGCTCGTCTCATTTCTTAGGGAGTTTAGACGGTTCCAAAATTTCACAGCTGCCTTTCTATTTTTTATGTACTTCTGCCAGCCACTGAGCTCCCGTTCTTCTAATCTTTTCATTGATCAGAAGGAATGCATCCCATCTACAGCTTAGAAAGGTTTCCCATTTTCTTTCCACATCATCTGTCGGTTCACCCCGCTGCTTAGCATGTCTGTGTTCCCTAGAGGCTTCCTGATGTTTTGCTATGGCTCTTTTAAATTCCTCATCCCACCAACCTTTGGGTTTGTGTCTTCTTTTCCGGGGTGACTTGTCACGCGTCTTGGCAAGCTCTAGCTCAAAGAGTCTAATTAGATTCGTGTACGTCCACACTGTCTTATCAGCCTCCGTGATTACTTTCTCAATTTGTTTAGTGGCTATTTCAATTTGCCTTTCTGGATAAAAATTTTTCTGTAGTTGCTCATCTTGTCTCCTTCCCGCTTTCACTGCTTTTCCAAAACTTAGCTTGATACGTTTGTGATCACTACCCAGACTTCTGGAGCCACCTTCATCTATGTGCATTCCCCTGACCTTGTCATACTTAATATGTGACATCAGTGCATAATCTATCGTCGACTGCAGCCTTCCTACCTCCCATGTTATTTGCCCTTCACACTTCTCGGTATTGTTGCAAATGATCAAATCAAGCCTTTCACACATATCTATGATCATTTTGCCTGTCGGGTCTGTATACCCATCTATATCTTATATGTGCGCATTCATGTCTCCTAGTATAATTATCTCGCACTCTATTCCTAACTCCTGAATGTCCTTTGATATACACACTACCATTGCCTGGTTTTCCTCTCTGGCCTTTGCTCCCATCCACAAGTACACGAAACCAAGGAGTGTCATTTGACCTGCCACTTTCCCTTTTAGCCATAAATGTTCCTTGCACTCCTGTTTGACCCTTTGCCAGTCTGTACTTTTATGAATGAATGCCCCAATACCATCCCCCTTTCTGCTGTCTTCTGTTCTATTACAATATTCCAACGCGTAGTCCGGATTGTTTGGAAGTTGTTCCCTTTTCATATTTACGCCACCTTACGGTGAGCTTTTTGTTAGTTTCACTTCGCAAAGGAGCATGGGAAAGCTAGCGCCATCATTAGGGCATTGAAAGCGAGTCATGAAATGCGTGAGTGCTGTGATGCTTGTGTCGGCGGCTAGTTCTACGTATCATCCGCTGCAATCGCACTGTTTGCTAGCTTGAACGAGCTCCTAGTACTCTCCGATAAGCTTTCTGAGCTCCTTCCGCTGCACAATGAGCGATATTTTGTACCCTTCTACAGGTTGGACTAGCAGTTTGGCTTGTTATGACTGGCAATGCATGAATACGGCATGCAAGAGACTCGCATCGGCGTGCACTCCCGACGCGGTCCGCGCCCTGCAGGAACGCAAGAGGTGTTTGTGTGTGCCGCAAGAAACGCGCATCAGCGTCGCTGGACACATAGCCTGCGTCGTCTGCTGCGGTGCCCTCACAATGGCGGCAGACTGTAGCTCGCGTCCACGGGGCTAGGGGCGCCTTTTTATAGCGTTAGCTACACTGGCCTCGCTGAGCCAATTTCTCGTGGCACTGGTCTGCGCATGCGCATTGATACTCCGCTGCCGCCGCGCGCGGCTCGTTGCCGGTGTGCGCGCAATTCGATGCGCTGCGCAGACGATCAGTGGTGTCACGCACCGGAGCCGGCACCTCCCTCGCACTCAGCCACGGCTGCGCGCGACTCGCCGCTACAGTGCACTAGAATGGGCAGTGGAGTGAACGAGGCGGCCGCGCCGTATCACGGCTGATTCTCCGGTGAGTGACAGTAGCGGCGGCGCTGTTTTTCCATGGTACTCAAAATCCCAGGATCGTCTGTCTTAGGGGCGCGTGCTCGAAAGCGTGTAATTGCTCATTTTTAGCGCGTTTAATGTGTTTCTGAGCCTCCACAAGTGTATGCACACCTGCTACGCGCCATGGTAAACGAATAAATACGCAGGCATGCCACATATGCGTCAAGACATTCACTCTTCAAAAAGCTACCGACCAAAAAAAAAGAACACGTTAAGTCGTAATTTGAGTGGATCCGCCTAGCTTCTTGCCCAAGCAGCCCTTTCAGCTACGCGACATCATTAGCGGCTACTGGTGAACTACAAAGAGAGGAGAAGTATCAATATTTCGAATAAATCATGCGCTCGCTGCCGGCAATGTCTACGATATCCAGAGCACTGTTCCGCATACGAACCCACAAGCGCTCGATTGTTTCACGAGAAACCCAAGAATAACTAATGTTGTCACATCATTCATATCGGCGACGACTCTGTTTTGTCATGTGAGTGTTGCGGAAGAAAATAAGCAATGTTTTCTGAAAAGCTCGTATTGTTTAAATCGCGTGTTTTCGCGCTTACTCTGCTTCTTTTATGTAAGCTTCAAGTGCTTATAATACCGAGTCGCCGATCTGAAGAAAATCTTGTACCTAAGAGTCATAAATTCTACGCGAACGGGGTTATCCTTAACATTATAAAAAGTACCAATTGTGTATACAGACTGTCTGTTAATCTGCGTAAATTCACTGTAAATAGTTCAAATTTTGTATTCACAGCTTAAATTGTGCTGCTTTCCAAGTATTCTATTGGCGTATGGCCATTGTAAGCCCAGTAAATTCATGACGATGTTTCGTAATATAAGTGTAGTTCTTTTATTAAGTGTCAAAGTTGTAGGCAGGTGGTGGTTGAGAAATTCAAGTTATATATATATATATATATATATGTACACAGTAAACACACACACAGATATATATATATATATATATATATATATATATATATATATATATATATATATATATATATATATATATATATATATATATATATATATATATATATAAAGGAAAGAAGTACTAAAGGGTTTGTTTGTTTTTCTGTGTTTTACACAAAATTAATCAGATCTAATAGACAATAATGCCAAGGAAAGTATAGGGGAAGATATTTGACCAAATTGTATAGTAAGTATGAAGAAACAAAAGTGGATGAAAAGTTAACTTGCCGTGGGCAGGATCCAAACCTGCGACCTCCGAATGACGCGTTGGATGCTCTACCACTGAGCTACAACGACAGCTATCCCCCAGCCAGTTTATTGGGTTTATATGTGAATAAACGTGGGAGTGTCAATCAGCGACACCAGTAGCCATGGCAGCGAGTGTAGCACACTCTTTTGAGCCTATTTGGCGTCAAATAGCACGTGAACTTATTACGAATGGGCAGCTGACCAATAGTCCCTCGTATACAACCTAAAGGCACTAAGTCTGCCAGTACAAGACCCTCGTTAATGAATTAAGGAAAGAAGTGTATACTTAAAGGCTTGTTTTTCTGTGTTTTACACAGCATTAATGAGATTTAACAGACAATAATGCCAAGGAAAGTATAGGGGAAGATATTTGACCGATTTGTAATGTAAATATGAAGAAAAGTGGGCGAAAATATAACTTGCCGTGAGCAGTATCCGAACCTGCGACCTTCGAATGACGCGTTCAATGCTCCACCACTGAGCTACCATGACAGCTATCCCCCACGCCACTTTATTGGGTTTATATGCGAATTAAACAGAGGAGTGTCAGTCAGCGCCACCAGTAGCCATGGCGGCGAGTGTAGCACACTCTTTTTAACCTATTTGGTGTCACGTAGCACGTAAACCTATTACGAATGGGCAGCTGACCAATAGTCCCTCGTATAGAACCTAAAGGCACTGAGTCTGCCAGTACGAGACCCTCGTTAATGAATTGAGGAAAGAAGTGTATACTTAAGGGCTCCTTTTTCTGTGTTTTACACAATATTAGTGAGATCTAACAGAGAGTAATGCCAAGAAAAGTATAGGGGAAGATATTAGACCAAATATGTATTGTAAATATTACGAAAAGTGGGTGAGAATATAACTATATATATATATATATATATATATATATATATATATATATATATATATATATATATATATATATATATATATATATAGTGGGAGTAATAATTCAACGGGCCAGTTAGTCATCGCGAAGGTATGGATTATGGCACAACGGGAGCGTTGTCAGCAAGGATAAACATATTTATTTCCCAACAGTTTCGGGAGGGGACCTCCCTTCATCAGGGGATGAGTTATACTGACATGAACTTCCAAACTTCGTTGCTGCCACGTCTCTCTCGCCTTGAAAGATGCTTGCGAGAGTGAGGGGGAACTAAAAAAAGGAAAGAAAAAAAGAACAAAAAAGGGGGCAGAAAAAAGACGAAAAAAAAAGAAAACGAAAGAAAGTAAAAAAGAGGAAGAACCACTGTCAACACTGAGAACGAAAGCAACTGTCCGTGTACGTCCACATACGGTTCTTATCACGTGCTGTTCAGTTCTCGACGTGTGTCGGGCCACCCAAGATTGTCGCCGCGGTGGCGGCAGGGTCCGTGACGGCGTGCGTAAAGAAAGGTTTCCCCTTTAGTGGGTCGGTCGGCTTCTTACCTTTAATCTTTGTCCGTTTCTCTTCAACGGTCATCAAGTCTTAGGCGAACGTAAACACTTTGTGTGTGCATGTGGAAAAAAAACTAAAGTAAGGAAAAAAAGAAGAAAAACAAGAAAAAAAAACAAGAAAGGACAGTGTACACGTACGAGTCAGTCAGAAAAGCATGGTCTCCAGCTATCAATCTTTGTCACCAATTTCCTCCTGGCTTACTTCTCGGAGGCAGTTGAGTTTTCCGGGGTCCTCATTGATGCCGGCTACTAATGTTCGAAATTCGGAAAACAAATATGCCTAACGCTGTTCGCGCTCGCGTCTGTTCGAGAAACCGGACTGCAAAAGAGTTACGGTGATATTTTCAAAGCTATGGTTTGGCAGGCGCAGATGTCTAGATAAAGGTAGCTTCGGCAGTGAAGTGGCGTGGTACCGGTGATTATTGAACCGCAGCCGAAATGGCGTGTCTGTTTGGCCGATATATTCTTGTCCGCAGATGTTGCAATGTAGCGTGTATATTACGTTACTGGAGTCACAATTAAGGCTTTCAGTTATGCAGAATTTGAAATCCGAGAAGTTCGCTTTAGATTCACGTGTTGTGACCATCTGTGGGCATACCTTGCATCGAGATTTTCTGCAGGGATGGCACCCTGATTGAAATTTGGAGATGTTTGACTTCGCTCTGACGAAAATGTCCTTCGGATTTTTATCCCTTCGGTACACCACGTGAGGCGGCTTTGCGAAAATAGAAGTTAGTCGTTTGCTTTGCCTGATTATGCTGAAATGGCGGGAAAGTATGTTGTTGACTCGTGGCACTGATGAGGAGTGAGTTAGTACAACGTTCGTTTGGAAGTCGTTTTAGATACTCTGTTTGGTCCCTTAATTATATCATTTCTGTTCACGTTGCGAGCACGTAGTATGGCATCGTCAATAATGTCTTCCGGATAATTTTGTTTCAATAAGGAATGCTTTAGGTCTTCCGCGTGTCTGTCGAATTCCCGCATATCGGTGCATATTCTTCGGTACCTGTAGGCCTGAGAATATGGAATACCCGTTTTGCAATGCTTTGGGTGGCTGCTGTTGAAATGTAGGTACATTTGACGGTCTGTAGGTTTTTTGTAAAGGTTTGTTGACAAACGGTCGTTTTTGACCGTGACAGAGACGTCCATAAAGCTAATGCTAGTTTTGAAAATTTCGTGCGTGAACTTTATTGATGGGTGGCACTTGTTAAAATCCTCTATGAAGCGGAAAATACTTCCCTCATCATGGTCCTATATCATAAAAATATCGTCTAAGTATCTTCTGTAGTAGAAAGGTTTCAAGGTACGTCCCTCAATGAATGAGATTTCAAGTGAAGCCATAAAGGTGCTCGCGAAGTTTGGGGCCATTTTCGTGCCCATTGCAGTGCCACTGACCTGAAGGAAATGCTTGCCATTGAACTCAAAATGATTTTAATTTAGTACATGTTCAAGAAGTGTAAACAGTACCTCGCCACTTACACTGGTTGATGGTGCCAGCAGTGACGACGTCGCCACTCCCACCAGCAAGGCCTTACAACACCAGGCGGGCGAATGCGGCGAAGACCAAGGCGGCGGCTTCCAAACGACACGGGGAAACAAAAGGTACGGGCAGTCTTAAACACGCATGGTCCCACTCATTTGTATCGATTAGGAAGATCATTGAAAAGCGGGTGCAATACGAAAAACACGCGGAACAACTAACCAAATATCTATCTCACGAAATTGCACCTAAGGGCCTCCGCCTAGCCTGCAACCCCTCAATGTCTACACTAAGTGAAGCAGAAAGGGGGAAGTGGGAAAAAATTACAAGAAGCGTCCTTGCAACTGACTCGGGTCATTGCGGACCATAGTGAGCGTGAGGCCGCCGAATACAGTGTCACGGAGGCCACGCACAAATTAGTATCTTATCTTGGAGAGCATGAGTCAAGAGAACTGCAAAGATATGAACTAAAAAAGAGAGGCGAAATTTCAGTAGTAAAAGATGAAAAATTCAAGCGGGACTGCAAAAGCTCCACTGCTGTGCAACAAGAAAATAGGAATGAGGCCGTACAAGAACGCCAGGGACCACCCGTACCACAACCTAACTTTGAGGAGAAAAATGGGAACTCGAAACTACAGTGCAATCCTAATCAAAACATCCTTACTCTCGAATATGACGCTGACACTCCCGTGCCACGTGATAGCCAAGAGCAGCCGAAAACTTATGAGAAAAATGTCCTCAATCTGTCAAACACAACACTCACACCCACTCAGCTTCAACTTTTGTCGAGAGGCTTAACCTTTTGTCCATCATCCGGTAGATTCAATCAATTTGAACCGTACCAAGACCTCGATAACTTTGCGCGTAATCTCCGCCTCCGTGAATACTTTCATGATCGCAAGACCTGTACAGACGAGAATAGATTGATTGGTGGTGACAAATCATGGTGTCCAGGTGAGCAGAGGGACAAACACCTCGATATGTATATATCAGCAGTTCAAAAAGATTTCATCAGAGCGTATGAAAAAAATCGGCCATTTCGAAACAACATATCAAAGTCAGAACGAAGGGCACTCGATGAACTACGAAAAAACACCGGAATTACTATCAAACCGGCTGATAAAGGGGGCTGAATAGTAATTCTAAACACGTGAGAAGGAAGGAGAACGACAACTATCAGTCACAAAATTCTACAAAGAACTTTTAACAGACCCGACTCCCGAATTCGAAAGGGAGATAAAAGCAACCCTAAACAATCTCCACTGGGACGAGACAATTACCGGCAAAATGTTAAAAGCAATGTTACCGGCCCATTCTGTTCCCGGTTGATTCTATTTGCTCCCCAAAATACACAAGGCAGGCAATCCGGGACGTCCGATAGTATCCAGTAACAGCACAGCAACAGAAAATATATCAGAATTCATCAATTCCTTAATAAAAAACATCCCCCAAATTTTCCCTATTACTTAAAGGACACAAACCACTTCATCTGCGAAACTTCAAGTCTCGACATCCCAGGCGGCAGTTTTCTGGTGACCATGGACGTCTGCTCACTGTACACTAACATACCCCACCATGACGGAATAGCGGCTATGGTTTCTGAATATGTAAAATCTGACTCATCAACCAGTGTAAGTGGCGAGGTACTGTTTACACTTTTTGAACTTGTACAAAATTAAAACCATTTTGAGTTCAATGGCAAGCATTTCCTTCAGGTCAGTGGCACTGCAATAGGCACGAAAATGGCCCCAAACTTCGCGAGCACCTTTATGGCTTCACTTGAAATCCCATTCATTGAGGGACGTACCTTGAAACCTTTCTACTACAGAAGATACTTAGACAATATTTTTTTTTATATGGAACCATGATGAGGGAAGTCTTTCCGCTTCGCAGAGGATTTTAACAAGTGCCACCCGTCAATACAATTCACGCACAAAATTTCCAAAACTAGCATGAACTTTTTGGACGTCACTGTCACGGTCAAAAATGACCACTTGTCAACAAAAAGCCTACCTTTACAAAAAGCCTACAGACCATCAAATTTACCTACATTTCAACAGCAGTCACCGAAAGCATTGCAAAACGGGTATGCCATATTCTCAGGCCTACCGGTACCGAAGAATATGCACCGATATGCGGGAATTTGACAAATACGCGGAAGAACAAAAGCATTCCTTATTGAAACAAAATTATCCGGAAGACATTATTGACGATGCCATACTACGTGCTCGCAACGTGAACAGGAATGATATAATTAAGGGACCAAACAGAAAATCTAAAACGACTTCCCAAACGAACCATGTACTAACTTACTCCTCATCAACGCCACGAATTAACAACATACTTTCCCGCCATTTCAACATAATCAGGCAAAGCAAACGACTAACTTCTATTTTCGCGAAGCCACCTCACGTGGTGTACCGCAGGGATAAAAATCTGAAGGACATTCTTGTCAGAGCAAAGACAAACACCTCCAAATTTCAATCAGGGTGCCATCCCTGCGAAAAAGCTCGATGCAAGGTATGCCCACAGATGGTCACCACACGTAAATCTAAAGCGAACTTCTCGGATTTTGAATTCTGCATAACTGAAAGCCTTAATTGTGACTCCAGTAACGTAATATACATGCTACATTGCAACATCTGCGGACAAGAATATATCGGCCAAACAGACACGCCATTTCGGCTGCGGTTCAATAATCACGAGTACCACGCCACTTCACTGCCGAAGCTACCTTTATCTAGACATCTGCGCCTGCCAAAGCGCAGTTTTGAAAATATCAGCCTAACTCTTTTGCAGTCCGGTTTCTCAAACAGACGCGAGCGCGAACAGCGTGAGGCATATTTTGTTTTCAAATTTCGAGCATTAGTAGCCGGCATCAACGAGGACCCCGGAAAACTCAACTGCCTCCGAGAAGTAAGCCAGGAGGAAGTTGGTGACAAAGATTGATAGCTGGAGACCATGCTTCGCTGACTGACTCGTACGTGTACACTGTCCTTTCTTTTTTTTCTTTTTTCCTTCCTTTTTTCTTTTTTCCACATGCACATACAAAGTGTTTACGTTCGCCTACCACTTGATGACCATTGAAGAGAAACGGACGAAGATTAAAGGTAAGAAGCCGACCAACCCATTAAAGGGAAAACCTTTCTTTACACACGCCGCATGCCGACCGACCCATTAAGGGGAAACCCTTTCTTCACGCACGCCGTCATGGACCCTGCTGCCACCGCGGCGACAATCTTGTGTGGCCCGACAGACGTCGCGAACTGAACAGCTCGTGATAAGAACCATATGTGGACGTACACGGACAGTTGCTTTCGTTCTCAGTGCTGACGGTAGTTCTTCCTCTGTTTTACTTTCTTTCTTTTTTCTTTTTTCGTCTTTTTTCTTCCCCTTTTTTGTTCTTTTTTCTTATTTCCTTTTTTAGTTTCCTCTCACTCTCGCAAACATCTTTCAAGGCGAGAGGGACACGGCAGCAACGAAGTTTGGAAGTTCATGTCAGTATAACTCATCCCCTGATGAAGGGAGGACCCCTCCCGAAACTGTTGGGAAATAAATATACTTATCCTTGTAGACAACGCTCCCGTTGTGCCATATCCCATACCTTATATATATATATATATATATATATATATATATATATATAACGTAAGTAGAGATAAAGTTGCAAGGAAAGGGAAAGGCAGGGAGGTTAACCAGACGCACATCCGGTTTGCTACCCTGCACTGGGGAAGGGATAAAGTGGAGAAAAGAGGTTGCAGAAAGATGAGAAGGTACACACAATCACGAGCACACTCGGGGAGCACACACAGTCTACAGGCGGTCACTCAGGTTTGTTGACTTGAGGTAAATAAGCAGTGCTTTTGTTGTTTTCTGCGCAACTGAGGCAGAAGCCCAAGGTCCTAGTATCTTCTGCACACAAAATGGTCCGGGGTCAAGTTGATTCAAAACCATCGGAGCTGGCATCGCTGTGTGTCGTAGCAAGCGCAACTGCACAGGACGTGTTCTATGGTCTCTTCAGCTCCGCAGTAGTCGCTTGTAGGAGTGTCTGCCATACTAATGCGAAAGGAGTACACCTTTGTAAATGCAACACCCAACCAAAGGCGGCATAACGGTGTTGCATAGGAGCGGGAAAGTTGTGATGGTAGCTTTAGCTTGAGCGAAGGATCCAGTTCATAACATTGACACCTTTGGAAGCTGGTAGACAACCAGAACGTGCGTGTGAGATCTC
This sequence comes from Rhipicephalus annulatus, assembly GCA_013436015.1. NCBI lineage: Eukaryota > Metazoa > Arthropoda > Arachnida > Ixodida > Ixodidae > Rhipicephalus > Rhipicephalus annulatus. The sequence continues at coordinate 192,337 of WOVY01010539.1, read as the reverse complement.
GAGCCAGCAGGTAAAGTTGTCTTGCTGCATCATTCCTTGATAGAGGAATTGGGACTACACGGGTTCTTCATGGGCTGAGTGGGCTGCATCATCGGCTAATTGATTTCCGGTAATGCCGATATGTCCAGGCAGCCATTGATATAGAATATCATGCCCTCGTGCAAGAGCTTCATGATGGCAATGTCTTATTTCTTGTACCAGTTGGTCATGACTTCTCCTACGCATGGCAGACTGCAAACTCTGAAGCGCTGCCTTCGAATCACAGAAGATGACCCAATTTCCTGGACGTTCTTGAACGAGATATTGTAAAGCAGCCCTTATAGCAGCAAGCTCTGATGCCGTAGGTGTAGTCATATGCGACAACTTAAACTTGATTGTCATTTCTGCAGCCGGAATCACAGCGGCACCTGATGAGCTGCTGGATGAGACGGACCCATCAGTGTATATCTGCGTTCGGTCTAAGTACAACTCATGTAATAATAGAAGTGTTGCTTGCTTCAATGCTACTCTGGAGTGACTGCTTTTCTTTTTGATTCCCGGAATTTCTAGACGTACTTGCGGCTGGTCGAGGCACCACAAAGGACAAGCCGTTCTCGCAGCTGGCGTATATCCTGATGGAATGCTGTTTAGGTGCTTGGCTATGACGTCTGAAAACGTAGCACGTGGTCTCCCGGAAGGTAGAAGGGCCAAGTGGTGGTCGGGGACACGGCTAGCATGTCGAATGTGCGCTCTGAGGCAATCCACAACTATATATGTCCTGACCGGATGGTCTTTGGCAAGCATGATTGTGGCATAAGTAGAAGCGCATCGGGGCAGTCCTAGGCAGATACGCAGTGCCTGACCCTGCAAACTCTCCAATGAATGAGTATTCGATTTGCAAGTGTTAGTCAGTACCGGCAAGCTGTAGCGCAATAGACCCAGAAATACGGCCCTGTACAGCTGTAGCATGGAGGCCACAGAAGTTCCCCACGAAGTAGGTATTGACTGAAGGTAGAAGCTGTAGAAGAAGTCAGAAAGAATAGAATAAACATGGCGTATAAGCCAGGCCACGTCTCCCAGTCATCGTAGCGTCACACGAGTCAAAAGGATGAAGACCTCCCAGCCACTTCATCAGTGTCTGATCATCGACGCAGTTCTCCACAAGACACCCTGACCATACATCGACTACGAAATCATCTCCTGGCCACACACAGTGACCAGCGTCATGCCAGAATCATCCACTGACCTTCCCAATTAACCCCAAGTACACCGGAGCAGCGGACAATGGACCTGTACAGGACTGGTTCGACCTTGTTCGAGCTCCACGCTACCGCTGCATCATGGTCAAAACGGGAAATGGTGGTCAACTTTACCGATTACGTCTCTAGTGAGGCCCCCAAATTTTACCTCACCCACATATTTCAAAACGACGAGTCATTGGAAAAGATCAAACAAGAAATGATCGTTTGGTTTAAAGAATACAATGACGACTACGACGAAGACTTGCTTGTAACCCACCATCCACCAACAACCGTACTCGGTCGTCACCGTCAAAAACAGCCTTCTTGAATTGACGAACCTCCTGCTTTTCCGTCACGTGAATCTTCGATCGCTCACAGCGCCCAACTCACGTCTCACGCGTTCACTATGGTCGTAATAGAGCGGAGAATCTCCGAGCATACTCGGTCAAGCCCGTCACCTACAGTTCAGTTTCATGCGCCAGAAGTGCTCGCATTGTTCGTTGCACAGAAAGACACTTATTCCCAATCAAGATGTGACCAAACCGTTCTTTTCGCAGTGTCGCCGTCGAATTTCAGCCACCTGAGAGCCCAGACCAACTCTTAAGGATCAACTCTTAAGCACTGCCCTGCGCCAGAAACATCCATCAAGAATGACGTTGATAGAGCCTCAGTAGATTTTTCTCCCAATTTTGGCGCACTATTTTGATTGCCTGACAGAAATCGCGACACCCTTAGAAGTATCAACTATTTGCTGGGCACGTCAACCTACAAAAAAAGCGGGCTCATGGTTCCAAAGGAAGTCCACCTCGTCAGACAGTGCAACATCAGCAATGCCAACAAAAGCAACAAGAGGAACCACAACAGCTAAAACGCTCACACCAACATCGGCAACGAACAACTAAAACTACATCGCAAGGATACTTGTGACCTAAAGAGTGTCGTGATCAACATACACTAAAGAAAAGACTGATTCCGAATCTGAGCTACCTTCGCAGAAACAAAACCACAAAACAACCGCTTATGCTCTGCAGGAACACAAGCAGCGCCTAATCAGCCATGATCAACGGGCGCGCAAACTGCATGCACGGCGTTTGTATGACCTGCGACAAAAAATGCGACGCCTACGAAACATTCAATCCTGCAAAGAGTTCCAACCTCGTTCGTTTTTTGCAAGAATACCGGCTGTATTTTCATCTGTTTCCACGCTCAAAGCATGTTTGTGTTGTCCAGAGCATTACTACCAGCCTCGCCCACCGGAGCTGTACGTGATAACCCCGGATTGCTGCCCTCTCTTGTGAAGACTATGTGCGATTTTAGGGAACTTCAATGTGATGTGCAATTACGGCCCATTTCGATGTTTTTTTTCTGCATTTTAGTACTGCTCATTCATTATGCATTGTATTATACAACACGCGCATTCTTTTGGGGGGAGGGGGAATCATGTAACGTAAGTAGGTATTGACTGAAGGTAGAAGCTGAGGAAGAAGTCAGAATAGAATAAACATGACGTATGAGCCAGACCACGTCACTCATTCATCATAGCGTCACATGTCAGTGTAGCGGACGATAATCAATAATGTTTTCTGAAAAGCTGATATTGTTTAAACCGCATGCTTTCGCGCTTACTCTGCTTCTTTTATGTATTTTTCAAGTGCTTATAATACAGGGAGGCCGATATGAAGGAAAGCGTGCACCTAAGAGTCATAAATTCTACGCGAACGGGGTTAACTTAAACATAATAAAAAGTACCGATTGTATATATAGACCGTCTGTTAATCTGCGTAAATGCACTGTAACCAGTTCTCATTTTGGATTCACAGCTTATATTAGGCTGCTTTCGAAGTATTCTATTGGCGTATGGCCATTGTAAGCCCAGCAAATACATGAAGATGTTTTGTATTATAAGTGTAGTTCTTTTGTTAAGTGTCAGAGCTGTAGGCAGGTGGTGGTGCATTGTCTTGAGAAATTTAACTTGTATATATATGTACACAGTAAACACACACACACACACACACACACACATATATATATATATATATATATATATATATATATATATATTATATATATATATATATATATATATATATATATTGTGGGCATTTAGTATACGCATCCTCTTCACCGGTACATTATCATCATTATCATGTGTGGCTCATGCATCCTCATCGTTGTCGCGTAGCATCATCATCTTGGCTCGTTCATCGTAGCTGTCGGCTGCCGGATCCTCGGGCCTAATAAAAGGTAATCCAAACCAAGACTTCATACGCGGTGGAGGTGCTGGGTATCGATCCCAGTACCTCTCGCCGTCTCCGTGTCGCAAGTGGTCCGTGTCGTCCATCTTACTGACACGGACCACTTGCTCAACGACGAAACCTACAGGCCACTTCGACTCATCGCTGCAGTAGACATCGAGTTACCACCAAACGAACATCAATTAGTTACAGTTTTGTCCAACGACGTCGACTCTGGTGACATTTTGGTCACTCCGTCACCATGTTGCCTTAATGAAGGCATAGCTCTGGCATCAGGTGTGGTTCGCTTCAACAATGGATCAACTGTCCTCGCTGCTACCAACACTACACAAGATAAAATTTTACTGCCACGGGGCACTACTGTCGCCTGCGTTGCCGATCTGCAGCCTGTGTGCGTTGTGCCTCTTACCCCTGTCTCCTCTAAAGGCCATCCTGCAGATCATGCTGCTTCCTCGGCTTTTACAGCAGCCATCAACAAAGACTTGAATGACTCAAAGAAGCAGCAGCTGCTTGATTTGTTGGAAAAGCATGCAAACTCCTTTGACGTTCATTCATCCACCCTGGGCCAGACAACTGCTACAGCACATTGTATTCAGACCGACGGAACATCCATTGTGCACCACCGTCCGTACCGCGTCTCTCTAGCTGAACGAAAAATCATTGAAGAAAACGTAGACGATATGCTCCAAGGGGAGATAATCCGACACTCAACCAGTCCTTGGTCGTCGCCCATAGTTCTGGTACGTAAAAAAAGACGGTTCTGTACGATTTTGTGTCGATTACCAAGCACTCAATAAGATCACTAGGAAGGACTTATACCCCATGCCACGCATCGACGACGCCCTAGATTCCTTACAGGGTGCTGAATACTTTTCGAGCCTCAACTTGCGTTCCGGCTATTGGCAAATCCCCATGCACGAAGATGATAAAGAAACAACTGCGTTTGCAACCCTGGACGGCCTATACGAATTCAATAATGTGCCGTTCGGTCTATGCAATGCGCCCGCAACTTTTGAGCGCATGATTGACACCGTGCTGCGTGGCCTGAAATGGAAGACTTGCCTATGTTACCTCGATGACATTGTTGTCTTTTCTTCCACGTTTCCTCAACATCTGCAACGCTTGGACGAGGTCCTGACTTGTCTTGCGGGCGCTGGTCTTCAAATTAACACCAAGAAGTGCCATTTCGCCAGCAGATCTATCAAAGTACTCGGTCATGTTGTGAGCAAGGACGGAATTCGTTCAGACCCTGATAAAACTGCTGCAGTGCTTCGCTTTCCTCGCCCTGACAAACCAAAAGATTTGCGAAGTTTCCTTGGTCTCGCCTCTTACTTTCGGCGATTCATACAAAACTTTGCCTCCATAGCCGCACCACTTCATAAGCTACTTGCTTCCGGTATGCCCTTTCAGTGGTCTCAGGAATGTGAATCGGCTTTTGACAGGTTGAAGAGTGCCCTCACGACCGACCCTGTACTTGCTCATTTTCACGACGATGCACCGACCTTCCTGCACACAGACGCTAGCAGCCGCGGTTTCGGAGCCGTGCTCCTGCAACGCGACAACTCTTCGCGAGAGCGAGTCGTTGCATACGCCAGCCGCGTCCACTCCGCAGCCGAAAGGAACCACACGATCACTGAGCACGAGTGCCTCGCCATCGTTTGGTCAGGACAAAAATTTCGTCCATATCTGCATGGCCACCATTTCGCCATTGTGACCGACCACCATGCTTTATGTTGGCTTTCGACACTCAAGAACTTGTCGGGACGCCTCGGACGCTGGATTCTACGCCTCCAAGAATATGATTTCGAGATCGTGTACAAGTGTGGCAGGAAGCATAGTGACGCCGATGCTCTTTCTCGCTGCCCACAACCAGCAACTCCACTCGGGGTTTCCGCCATCAATTTGCACAACACGCCCTCGGAGTCCACGTCTACGGCGGTTTCCTCTCTCGCCTCTATGGACCAGCTGCCTTCGGACGACGCGCACGATTTTCCTTCTCGACAGTAGGCTGACCCATACTGTCGACGTTTTATACGCTACCTCACTGGCAGTTCCAGTCTACCTAATGCAAGGCTCCGTCGCCAACTCTCGCAATTTAAGCTGGACAACTCGGTGCTGTACCGCAAAATTTACCATCCTGACGGTCAGCGCTGGGTTCCCGTTCTACCCCGATCGCTTCGGTCCGAAGTCCTCAGGGCACTTCATGACCATCCGACTGCTGGTCACTTTGGTTACCATAAAACCTACGATCAACTTCGAAGTCGGTTTTATTGGCCAGGCATTACCACTAGTGTAGCTCGGTACGTCGGGTCCTGCACTACCTGCCAATGTAGAAAACTACCAACATCTGCTCCCGCCGTTACACTACAGCCTCTTCCGTGCCCAGCCACACCATTCGAAGTTGTAGGCGTCAATCTTTATGGCCCCCTCCCAATCAGTGCTGCTGGAAACCAGTGGATAGTAACAGCCATTGACCATTTGACGCGCTACGCCGAGACGGCATCCGTTACTACTGGTTCAGCTTCTGAGATTGCCGATTTCATCCTCCGAGCCATTATACTTCGTCATGGTGCTCCACGTGTGTTGCTCAGTGACCGTGGAAGGGCCTTTCTTTCACAACTAGTGAACGAACTTCTTCATGCCTCCGGTACAACTCACAAGACTGCCTCTAGTTATCATCCCCAGACTAACGGCCTCACTGAGCAATTCCACCGCACTCTTGCTGACATGATCGCCGCCTATATTCAAACAGACCAGAAAAACTGGGACGTTGTTCTACCATTCGTCACTTTCACCTACAATACGGCCATTCAGCGAACAACCGGCTACTTGCCATTTTATCTAGTTTATGGACGCTCCCCTACTTCTTTCCTGGACGTCTCTTTCTTTACCTGCCAAGCCAATTCATCTCCATCCTCTTCAGAGGAATACGTTTCACGACTCGCACAGTGCCGCCAACGAGCTCGTATAAACACTGAAGTCCGCCAGCAAGACAGAAAGCTAGTTTATGATGAATCACAACGTGCTGTATCCTTCCAACCTGGAGACGAAGTGCTCCTTTTGACGCCTGTTCGCACACCTGGTTTCTGTGACAATATTCAGCCTCGGTTTATCGGGCCGTACACAGTTCTTGAAGAGATTTCACCAGTGAATTATCACGTGACGCCACTTGTAGCCCCAGCAGATCGCCGTTATCGAACTACAGAGGTCGTCCATGTCTCCCGTATGAAGCCTTTCATGCGACGTTCTTTGTCCCCTTGACTTGCCGCGGCCAGGCTGGCCGCTTTCACGTGAGGGGAATCGATGTGGGCATTTAGTTTACGCATGCTCTTCACCGGTACATTATCATCATTATCATGTGTGGCTCATGCATCCTCATCGTTGTCGCGTAGCATCATCATCTTGGCTCATTCATCGTAGCTGTCGGCTGCCGGTTCCTCGGGCCTAAAAAAAGGTAATCCAAACCAAGACTTCATAATATATATATATATATATATATATATATATATATATATATATATATAGTGATGTACTAGACAGAGAACAAGAGACAACACGCGATCCTGGGCCAGCTGTTTTTTTCTGCCGCTTTTTCCTCGCTTTCCAGCCCATGGCCCACAGCTTCCGCGCCGCTCTTCGTTACATTCGGCCACACTGCGGACCTGACAAAGAAAAAAAGGAAATTACAGTTCATTGCACCTGCAGCGGTCCGACTGTTTTTTTAAAGCGCGACACATGCACAGCAAACTTGTTTCTTTTGCGTTTATCGAGAGTGAAGTTCGCATCTGAGGTGTTTACGTGCCAGGTATTTTCTGCTACACGCTGAGTAATTATGAATGGCCCGTCGAACTTAAGGAGTAGCTTCTTGCCAGGCCCGCTGGTGCCCCTTTGCACCCAGACCTCGTCACCGATGTTGTAAGCAGGAGTGGGTCTACGGCGTCTGTCATAGTGGCGCTTTTGATTTTCTTGTGCGTGAGTGGCTTTCTTGATCGCCTTAGTTCGGATCTTCTGACAGGCCGCTTTGCGATCATTGGCACGTGGAATTATAATGGGAGCATCCAGACTGAGGACCGCTTTCAGCTGTCGTAGTTTCCCATAAACAATTTCGTAGGGCATTTCCCCGGTAGACGTCTGCAGTGCCGTGTTATTCGCAAAAGCGGCTGACGGAAGGTGGACGTCCCAGTCGGCCTCTCCTCTTTTCCCTGCCTTCGTATATGAAGCGAGTCGTGCCTGGGTGGTCTGGTTGGTTCTCTCAGTAAGGCCGTTTGCTTGAGGATGAAACGTGGATGCGAAGTGGTGCTGCACGCCTGCCGTGCTAAGGTACTTTTTCAGTTCCCCACTACGAAACTTAGCCCGATCAGATATTAACTTTTTTGGTAAGCCATGTCTCCATTCAAATCGGTGCTTGAGGTAATCGATTAGGTAAGTAGATGCAAGAGTAATTTGCATCTACTTACCTTTGCAAATTACTGCAATTGTAATTTGCAGTAATTTGCAGAGTAATGCAAGAGATTAGGTAAGTAGATGCATCCACTTCGACGTATTTTGACAGGTAGTCTACTGCTACAATGACGTAACGATTTCATGCAGTGAAGGTGGGTAGAGGTCCCATGTAATCAATGCCAATCATGTGGAAAATGGTTTCGCGTATCTAGATCGGTGTTATTAATCCAGGTTGACACCCAGGCAGTCGCTTAAACTGCTGGCAGATTTTGCAACTGGCAACATAAGAACGGACGCTACTTTGCATCTTCGGCCACCAAAAACGTTCTTGTAGTTTCTGGAGCGTGGCTCGTTGGCCGGCGTGTCCGCCTTCTGGGGAGTCATGAATGGCTTGTAATAATTCTGACCTGTGGGATTTCGGGATCACCAGGAGGTAACGTTCTTCGGATCGGTCCGCTCGCCAGTGACGCCGGTACAATGCGGCATAGCGCACCACAAAAGTACTGTGATTTCCCTTGTCAGTGATAGATGCAATAATGGATGCCAAATCTTTATCCTCCTGTTGGGCTCGGGATATATTCATTTGGGAGAAAAGAATGTGGGTTGGCCTGGTTTGTTGCGCGCAGTCAAGGGGGTTCCGTGAGAGTGCATTGGCGACGTTGTTTAGCCCCCAGCGCGGTGGCGCACGCCAAAATCGTATTCTTGCAGCGTGATTATCCACCGGGCAAATTTGTGCTTAAGTTGCTGCTTGGAGAACATCCATGCTATAGCAGCAATATCAGTCACAACAGTGAATTTACGCCCGAAAAGATAATGTCGAAACTTATCATCGACGCTCCATACCACTGCAAGACATTCAAGCTCGTTGGAGTGACAGTGGCGCTCGGTGTCTGAAAGTTTTCGGCTGGCATAAGCGACCACGTGTCCCACGCCATCTGGATCACGCTGCACTAACACAGCTCCTAGGCCTACTTGGCTGGCATCAGTGTGCACTTCGGTAGACCAGTCTTCATTGAAGTGACTTAGTATAGGGCAACAAGTGAGCTTTTCTATTGAAAAGCATTTTCTTGTCAGACGCCCCATTCGAACCGATGAACCGATGAACCGAAGATGACCACTCAAGGGAGCTGCAATCAAAGCGAAGTGGGGAATAAACCTTCGCAAATATGACGCCATACCCAGAAATGACTGAACCTGCTTCAAGCAGGTTGGTGCGGGATACTGCGACACAGCAGCTATTTGCTCCGGCAGTGGCTGTATGCCGACAGGAGATATATTATGTTCCAGGTACGAAATCTTGGACGCCCCAAACTGGCATTTCTCTTTCTTCAAACGAAACCCTGCTGCATAGAGTCTGTGTAGTACTTCGTCCAAATTGCGAAGGTGTTCATTCTCCGTCCTGCCAACGACCAGGATGTGGTCTAAGTACACCACACAGGCTTGGTTTTTCAATGGTCCGAGCACTGAACTCATCGCACGCTGAAAAGTCCTAGGAGCCGTTCTTAGTCCAAACGGCATGCGGTTGAATTCATACAAACCTAAAGGTGTGCGAAAGGCCGTTTTACATCGATCTTCCTCCACGATGTTAATCTGCCAGTACCCTGTGCGTATCAAGCGACGAAAAGAAATTGCAGTGGCGTACTGTATCAACAGCGTCATCAATGCGGGGTAAAGGGTAGGAGTCAGGCATTGTACACTTATTGAGCTGCCTGTAGTTCACGCAGAAGCGTAGTGATCCGTTTTTTTTTGCGAACAAGGACGACTGGTGCTGCCCACGGACTCGATGACGGCCTAATATTGCCCGCGGCAAGCATTTCATTTACTTGTTCTGCGATCACTGCCCGTTCTCGTTCAGCGTATCGTCGCAGTGGTACGCATATTGGCGGATGATCTCCCGTTGGTATGCAATGGAGCAGCAAATTAGTGCCTGGCAGTTCTGCTGTACTGCTAGCGAATACTGGCTGATGGCGAGCCAATATAGAAGATAAAGTAGGTGGAGTGGACGGTTCACCTGTCGGTGGTGGCAGGGTTGTGGTGGTAGTCCCAGCTGTCGAAGACCGGAGCTCGACGTGGCCGCGATGTATGGTGAGCTCAATGTCATCAGATAGCAAGAAGTCAGCACCAAGGATTATGTCGGCGGGGAGGTCTTCAAAGACGGGAATGGCTGGAAGAACTTTAGTGCCCGCTGCCGTCCGGACTGAAATGCCGAGCATTCCGACTGGCATAGCACTTCTTCCAAGTCCGCAGAGGAAAGATTGCGTCCACGATCGGATAGTGTCCGGAGCATGACGTTGGTGTAGAGCCGTTCGTTCCGCACCGGTACCCACCAGAGCAAATAGGTCACCTATTCCCTCAACATGAATGAACATCCGAGGAGTTTGACAAGCTTGGTAGTGGATTCGGGTCTGGAAAGGTTGACGACACTCCTCGGTGTTGTGTCCAATGCGACCGCACTTGAAGTATCCGTGTCGTGTGGAGGCGTAAGTCGAACTGACAGTCGGTAATGTGTCCAAGCTAAGCCGACGACGAGAGTTCTGCTGAAGTTCGGCTGCCTTTTGTGCGAAAACCTGGGGTGACGCTTCATGTGACTGGCAAGATAAGATGGCAGCATGGGTAAAGTCAGCCAAGCCATCAACGACATACTGGCGGGCAGCCGGAGTGATCCATGTAATGACACATTTGTCGAGAAGCCTGAGCTTATCGTAGACGTATTTACGGGCGTCTTCCGATGGAGCCTGCCGACGCGATCGCATGCGCATGAAATGGTCGTCGTATGCGGATGGATGTGGTGGGAAGGCCGTGACAAAGGCTGTAGTCCAGTCACTCCAGGATTTGTGCTTGCAGCCATCGTATTGATGCCACGCTTTGACGAACTCGCGCAGTCGGCTTACGGCTAGCGATAGCGTCACGTCGTCAGTCCATGCATGTCGACAGGCCAACCAATGGATTTCATCCAGCCAGATGGTTGGGTCTTGATCAACGCCAGTAAAGTCAGGAATTTCTGACATAGACAGAGGAGGCAACATGGTGCGTGCACAGGCTGCTGAGAAGGTGACGGTGGCGTCTGCAAGACGCTGGCTCGAAATAGCGATGGCCTGCAGAACCGTGCAGAGTTCGCTGGCGGCTACAGGCGAGGAATTACGCCTGTCTCTTGGTGACGGTACTGATGTTGCTCCAGGGATGGCACCTGAGGCGAAGTCCAAGGGAGCGTGTACGGCGACCCTGGGCGAGAAGGCGGTTTGCGAAGCCAAGTCAATGGAGTCGCCTTGTGGTTTGGCAAGGACGCCTGCAGGCAGCGCGCTGTCTTTGGTACCCGCGTTGGCCAGGTCGGATGCCATGGCTACGGTAGCAGGAGCTGCGGGCCGCTGAAGAGTGCGTCCGCTCTGTAGGACGGTTTCGTCACGCAGGTCGTCGCACACAGGTTCGTTGAACGGCTGCGCCATTCTCATTTACTAGACAGAGAACAAGAGACAACACCCGATCCTAGGCCAGCTGTTCTTTCTGCCGCTTCTTCCTCGCTTTCCAGCCCATGTCCCACAGCTGCCGCGCCGCTCTTCGTTACAATATATATATATATATATATATATATATATATATATATATATATATATATATATATATATATATATATATATATATATATATATATCCGCAAGTATACGCACATAAGTCGCACGTTACTCCCCACTCGCAATATCCATACGGCCGCTATTTTCACGCGGGGCGTTTTTCGTCTGACTACGTTGGACTTGAAGTAGCTTTGAGACCTCATAGTGTCGAAAAGGTGACAGTTACAGTGCACATTTGTACAGAGACACCCTAAACGTTCGGCGCAAAGCTACCCGGGGTTTTTTAGGAGGAGGGGAGGGGGGGTTGTGTGCGCAGAACGACTAACTTTGGGAATTGGGGGTCGCTGTGAGTGCGAGTGAATATTTTGGTATACCCTAAAAAGTTAAAATACGAAAGTATTTCGTGGTGTTGGGGTGCAGATTCCTTTCCTCTCCCCTATCCATTTACGGCCTCCTGGTTCTGCGTGCGTTTGACACGGTATTTTTTTATCTCGGGTTTCAGAGTGCATCTAATTTCCAATTAATCCGCTCAGTTATTTTGAATATTGTAGGCGCCTAACCAACAAAAAAACAGTTAGGACAGAAGAATTCAGAATGGTACATACCCTTTTTGTTTCTTCTGTGTCTTATTTCTTCTAACAGTGGTTCGTCGTCCATTAATTATAAGTATTACTTTTACTGCAAGTCAGCGGACTCCGAAAACAAGTTTTTCCATAATAAATAATGTTTACGTGTAAATAGGACCATTATTATGATGTAAGGCACAGAAGAAGGTATCTCACTTGTCTTAAGCTCCGAATAATGATAATCTTTCACATCTCTGAAGCCATATTTTCTTTAATCAACGCATTACCAGCTGTTTTAGACGATGCGATCCTACCGGTGTTCACAATACAGGAGTAATTTGAAGCACATTTAACTTCAGGGAACGTGAGTAATAATGCAAAGGCTATAAAGCATGACTGTGCCGATCATATTTTTTTCTCATCGTTTTCATACCTGCAGTAACCAATTGAACGGTTTAACCGCAACAAAATAAATACTTTTCGATCTCTCACAAGGGTTTTATAGAGCTCCTATTCAGTAGGTTGGCGTGTCATACTTCAAGGGTTAGGACATCATGTGTTAGACATGAATGATGGGCAGGTACGAAGAAATCTGCATCAAAAAAGCGCACCGGAGGAGCCACAGCGCATAGCAGTTCCTGCGCGTGGCAGGTGGCTCTTTCAGCACTATTCGACTGCAGCGCCGCCGCCACTTGGCAACACGGAAGGGAACGGGCGGCGAGGCGCGGTCTCGCCACTTAACACTTCTAGTACACTCTATCGCCGCCGCCGGTGTGCGCTTTCCAGAGGAGTGCCGTCATAGCCTTGGTAGACATACGGACGCTGACGGGCGCGCCTTCCCTGTGCAGTCGCCATCTGACACTGTGCTGGAGCCGCTGGATAGCACCTCTGACTGGCGTTTGCCACTGTCGTATAGCCATGGAGAAGGAGAGTGTAAATGCTGCTCAACGCGCAGTAGAGCGGAGAAGCTTAACTCATCGGATCCCGAAGTAGTTGCCCGGCAAGATGAATATATATGTGCCACATAATACGTATACCGTGTGTGTGTCATTGGAACAGCGGTAAGCATGATATCTGGAAAGCTAAGAATCAGCTAAACCTTTGCTAACGCTACGTATATCCTGGCATAGCTGAGCTAAGCCACTGCCATTTTTTCGAAAAGTATCTATAGTACATAAAGATACATTTTATTTGGATGAATTGAAAACAGGCGAGCAAAAGCAGGTGACCGTCAATCTTCCAAGCTGCAGTCATGACCTATCTCAGCATTATGTAACAAACAATTAAGGCTACTAAATATTAATACCCGAAGCATCAATAAAACTGAAGCGCTCGGAGCGCTTCTGCTGCAACGTGATCCAAACAATACGGTTGTTACCGATACTTGGCTACACGAGCATTTGCCTGATGACGACGTTTTCCCCCATCCTACACAGTTTTTCGTACATACAGACGCACTAGGAGAGGAGGCGTGGCTATATTGGTATAACATTATATCGATGGTGTTTTGTTGAATGATCTTGTTGACATAGAATGCCTATGTAATAGGGCTACATGGTGGGGTCATAGTCTCGTTGTTATTGGGTTGTACAGACCCCCATACATTACTTCAGAATACCTCAGCATACTGAAAGATTATATGACCAAATTTTAGAGTAAAAAGGTTTTACTGATTGGTGATCTGAACCTATCTGGAGTGTACTGGAGCTTTATGACACTGGCAATAACATTTAAAAACATGTTAACGTAGTGTTTAACATCATACCTATACACGACCTATTGCAGGTAGTTCACGTACATACGCGCGTACAGAAGGATTCCGCCTCAATATTAGATCTTCTGTTTTCGAACCGCAATTTCTCCGAATATACAAGGTCTTTCTGATCATAGCTATGACTTCCCTTCCTTTGCTGTTTCTCCGGTAACTGGCAATAAAAACCCAGTATTTGGCTGCTTTAAAGACTTTTCCAGGACTAATGATTCAGACATACTTTAACACATAGAAACATGCCTTATTAATTTTGGTGACATAGATGTTAGCCCACTCTGGACACGATTCAAACGAATGTGTGATTTTTGTATAGATAGTTTTGTGCCTTTAAAGCACAATAAAAGTTAACAAACAAACACCATGAATACATCGCAACATCATTCATATTAAGCGCGAAGTTAAGTGACAGAAAAAAAGGCGGGCAGCGGCTGATTTGATACATGATGCGCACAACAGTCTCCCTCAAACTGCCCAGAGCTCTAGGAAGTATTGCTTCAAACCTCATTGTCTAACTTTATTGCAAACGGCCCCAGTAAATTCTCGAATCCTATCAGTGAAAATATAAAAACTGGTATCGCAAATATTAAATGATGGAACCAACGTCGCCGATGAGAGAGACATTACCCGGCTTTCAATCAATATTTTCATTGTGTCTTCAACAATTCCAATTTCAACTGTATATCTAATGCTACAGCCTTTTCCTTATACTGAACCACTGTTTATTTCTTATCCAGGTGTGTTGTCTATGTTGCTAAATTTGCAAACTAATGCATCTTGTAACCCTGATAACATACCGAACGTATTCTTACGACGATATGCTTTATAACTAACATAGCTTTTGGTTATTATTTTTCACTTTTTGTTGTATTCTCAACTGCCCAGTGACTAAAGGACAGGCCGCTTTGTACCCGTGTTTAAAAAGGGAGACCGCTTAGCACTACGAAATTACCGTCCACTCTCACTAACTTCACAATGTTTCGAAATTGTTGAACACATCATAGCTAATAGTATGATCAAGTTTATTGAAGAACGCTCTATATTAACCAATGGTTAACATGGTTTTCGGAAAAGATTGTCTACCGTAACTCAAGTCGCCACACTGTTTTACACTCTTGCATGAAACATCCATAGACACGGTAAGACAGATATGCTCTTCCTAGATTTCGGCAAAGTCTTCAATAAAGTTCCCCATAGTAAACTCATTTCCAAACATAGAACAATATCTATACCAGGAGTATTTTTTTTCTTAAATTCCTGCCTATTTAAATATTCGAGAACAGTACGTTGATGTAAAGGGCGCATACTCGGACTGTCTTCCGGTCACATCGGGCCTATACCACAGGGCAATGGGTTAGGCCTTTTGCTTTTTCTATTGTATGTCGATGATATTGTTGATCTTATTCACCCTAGTGTAGAAACAAGGTTATTTGCAGATGATTTTGTTTTGTTCAAAGAAATATGTTCCACTAATGATTTCAACGATCTGAGCACTAGTCTTCGCAACATATATGAATGGTGCAACAAATGGGGAATGTGTCTCAACGCAAACAAATGTATGTACCTTCCCGTTACTTGCAAAAAGAATCCCCAATCATAAACATATATATTATGATGTTCACCGCCGCAACAAGTAAACTCCTACAAATACCTTGACGTTTCACTCACTTCTAACTTATCTAAGAATCTCCATATTAATAATGTTTGTTGATTGATATGTGGGGTTTAACGTCCCAAAACCACTATATGATTATGAGAGACGCCGTAGTGGAGGGCTCCGGAAATTTAGACCACCTGGGGTTCTTTAACGTGCATCCAAATCTGAGCACACGGGCCTACAACATTTCCGCCTCCATCGGAAATGCAGCCGCCGCAGCCGGGATTCGAACCCGTGCCCTGCGGGTCAGCAGCCGAGTACCTTAGCCACTAGACCACCGCGGCGGGGCAATAATGTTTGTTCAACAGCCTTTCGCAAAATATATCTTCTTAAACATAAACTTAGAAGTGATCCCACGAATATTAAACTATTTTGTTACACTGCCCTTGTACGACCAAAACAGAATACGCGAGCATATTATGGGACCGTCATACAAAACGTAGTATATACACTCTTGAGCGTGTTCAAAGAAAAGCTGTCAAGTTTACATTCAACAAGTACTCCAAGTTAGACTCACCCTCAGATTTAATGCTAGCCAACAACATTCCCTTTTTGCCGACTCGAAGACAAAAAACTAGATTAGAATTTCTTAATCAACTTTTGAACAAAAAACTATCTCTAGGCCCGTCCCCATATTTGATACCCCTTAGTAGCCGGCCCACCCGACACCACTACCCAAAGGTCTTGATACTATATTTTGCTCGCACAGACCTAATAAGTTTTCATACTTTGCAAGAACCATAAGTGAATGAAACTGTCTTACTTTAAATGTGATAAATGAATTACCCTACCAGACAACCTTCTTCGCCCTCAATTGTTTCGTTTCGCAATTATTTTATTTGTATTTTTATATGTAATACCACCCAGCTCGGACCTTGAGTCTGCAGTATTGAATAAATAAAAAGAAAAGCCCCGACATCAATATTATCTAAAAGGTTATGGGACTAATGAAGGCACAACTGCCTCGCGCCAATTTGACAAACAGACACAAACACTTTGTGGAAACATGTTGAGATGAAGACAAGACCCTGATTTGCTGAAATTTCTCTTAGCGTCTATCCCGAAAAGGTTAAACACGGGAAGAAGAGCTTGGGCACGAATTGAAGTATTAAGTTGGAAGCACTAAATGTACTGTGACAGTGAGTTTACACTAGCCCCTGAGATTTTTCGTCCGCTATAAAGAATATTTAATATTTATTTCTGTAGCGTCTGCCCGAAATCTTATTTTCTGATGTACCTTTGTTTTCGACAAGCTCCTTTTCTCGAGTTTTGTTATCGCCTCGTCACACTACGTATATTCTCAGCGTCAACCGCACCTGCAGTGTTCGAGAAGCTTCAGGAATGTAGTAGATCAAAATCACAAAAAAAGATGTGTATCCTCTCCCACGAATAAACAACGCACTGAATCGGCTCCATAACTCAAAGTACTTCTCGTTGATGGACCTCAAAACTGACTATTCGCGAATAGAAGTTTACGAAAGGCACCGAGAGAAGACGGTGTTTATACACCATACGACGGCTTCGAGTTTAAGGTGATGTTCTTCGGTCTTTGCTCGGTGCCTGCCACTTTTCAACGTGTTATGGATTCAGTACTGGCAGGCTTGAAGTGGCATACTTGCATTGTGTACTTGGACGACGTCGTCGTGTTTTCCTCGAGTTTAGACAAGCATCTTCGGCGCCTCTAAGCTGTACTTCAAAGCATCAAGACATCTGCACTCACTCATAAACCAGAAAATTGCCTATTTGCGTGACAGCTCGGGGTCAGAAGATGGCTGCAAAATAGGCAGCTGCAGTTAAAAGAAAACACTTCAAACCTACGAGATGAAGTGCGCTGTGGCGGTCGCGAATCTGCCGAACTACGAAGCAGCAGCAGCACTCTTCCTCTTTTCCCATTTGTATGCTGTGCGTGCATAAGCACCAATAGCAAAAACACGTGTACAAAAATACCAGTACGCATATTTGAAACCAGCTACTATAGACGACAATCACATGCTTCTAGCGCAGCTAATATACCGTTTGCATTTTAACTCATCATCAATGTAGTACTTAAGAGAATTCGGAAAAGCGACAGTATTGTAAAAAAAACAGAATTGCAATATATGAGCCAAACTATGCTTGTGCAATTTTCAACGCAGTTCAGAGTACATATCGCCCCTGCGGCAAGAGCGGCACTCATCTGGCTGTTTTTTTGTTTTTTTTTTGCGGAATAGCACACTTTTTCATCGCATGAACCTTGCCCGCTCCGAAGTACGATATTGACTGCATTAACAACGCTGCACTCTGAGCTGTGAAATCCACGAACAGTTGATGTTTCTGCACGTTGCCCGCGAGTAGCTCGGACCATGCCAATAGGCTAAAAGCGAGTGCCGATGTTGCTGTGTAATATCGAAATGGATATTCACTGAAAAGCGTGTCATTTGTAACAGTTTACTACAGTTGAATTAAGCACTGGCATGCATCCTATACGTGTCTTTGTTTCCGAAACGGGTGAAGGTGACTGGTTGGGACTCGCTTTTCTGCGCCGCTTCAGTCGTCACTCTTAAAGTGGCGACCGGCTCGAACAAGCATGGGTGAACAGTGAACTCGGTCCGACTTACTAACTGCCCGATTTCAACGGATAGAAGTGGTGGTAGTTGTTAGAAGAAGGAAAGGCGCGCAATTTCTACAGCCCGGTAGGGAGCACGGCGCAGCGCTTCAAGAGATAATCACGGCATTGACTGCCGACGAGCGCAGTCAGCTGTCTAGACCTTCCTTACAGTGACGGCATGGAGCTTCGACCAATTGCAGCGAGGGCGAGACTCGCGATGGTGGTCGCGGCTCCTGCTTCTTGTTTTCAGCAAAATGACGATTTGATATGTGGGGTTTAACGTTCCAAAACCACCATTTGATTATGAGAGACGCCGTAGTGGAGGGCTCCGGAAATTTCGACCGCCTGGGGTTGTTTAACGTGCACCCAAATCTCAGCACACGGGCCTACAACATTTCCGCCTCCATTTTTCAGCAAAATAAAGTTATTTGCGTTAGTTTATGCTGATTTAAGACTTGATTTCCAAGTTCGCCGCATGAAATTACTTATCGTGACACCCTAATAATCACGTTTCTTTAAGTGTTTTAGTTTCCTTTTAAGGCCTGGGTCGGTCGTCACCTGTACGCATGCATGTTTGTAGCTACCAGCTTACAACATATCCAAGGAGTGAATGATGAGTGGGGCGAAGCTTCGAATGGTTTCAATGGCAAACTGTGCATCATCTGCTGGCCACGTCCGTCCATCGTGTGTCTGTCTGTCTGTTTGATGCACGGAGGGACGGATGGACAGACGGACGCACGGACGGACAGACGCACAGATGGACGGAGGGGCAGACGAACGCACGAACGGACGGATAGGCGCACAGGTGGACGGATGGGTGGACGGACGCAGGTTCAAACGGACGAACGGATGCATTGGTGGACGAATGCACGGACGGATGGACTGACGGATGCTTCGCCCCACTCATCATCATTCACTCCGTGGATATGCTGGGATTTTTTTTTCTATTCGTTGTCTCCCGACTCTTGCCCCAGCTCCATGTTCAATCAAGCGTAGACCTATCACCGGACAGCCGTCGAACCACTTTAGCACGCGGAGTAGATGTGTTGCCTGCTCACCCCCTCCAAACTGAAAGTGCGTGTGTCATTGACCGAATAGCCATTAATATTAGACAGAAGCATATTCGAATGTGGTTCTAACAAAGGTTTCGGAGGCCATTTTTCTAACTTTCGGAGGGATCGTATGTATCGTTCTTTCTAAATAACCTAAAGTCTTGGATGCGACAGTTACAGTATTCGAGATTTACTCCGACCAGGACAGTTTGGTGGTAATGTGGATGCCTCGATATCAGTCAGATATATGCGGTAAACGAGATAATTTCAATGTATATTGACTAAGCACACCAGACGTTTTGCGTGAAACAACCATACATTTGCCTCTGAGATGTTATGCTTCATATGCCAACGCGAGCACCACGATTTGATTAAGTTTGAATCACGTGGTAATAAAAATTCGTCATTACGGTTAGAGATTCGACTGTAAACAACGCAATCATCCACCAAGAGGCGAATAAATAATGTTATTCCAGGTGGAAAATCGTTAATAAATACAAGAATAAGAAGCGGACCAAGGACAGATCTCTGAGGAACGTCGGATATTACCTGTGTAGGTGTTGAAAGCCTGCCGGCGATGACTGTGAACTGGGATCCTTCTGTTTAAAAAGATTGTTGCCATGATAAAGTAAGCGGGCCAAGGTTCACACAAGTGAGACGGCAATGTGCCACGCATTAGAAAATTTTTTGTAAATGACCTCTATCTGAAAGGAAAGGTCCAAGTTAACGTTCTGGCGAATACGAAAAATTGTGTTTCACATAATTGCCCAGGACAAAAGCCACCTTGGTTGCGGAAAAAAAATCACAGCATATCCACGCAGTGAATTATGATGAGTGAAGCGGAAGCATCCGTCAGTCCATCCGTGCTTCCGTCCGTCAACGCGACCATCCGTGCGTACGTTCATCCGTCTGACCGTCCATTCGTGAGTCCATCCATCCTTATGTCCGTGCATCTGTCCGCCCGTCTTCGAGCCCGTCTGTCCGTCTGTCTGTGCGTCCATCTTGTGAACACTCCAAGTACCGCCATCTCCCATACCGCATCCCACTCTAGAGCGCGTACGTGCCGTTGATGTACAGACCCACGCTTAAGGAGCTTTGCCCCTAAAAACCGCCAGGCCTGCGCGGAAGGTGCAGCACAGTCACAGTGAAAGCTAGAATAGCGGCGTTTCGGAGCCTTTTCTAAATACTCATTAAGCAACTGCTGCAAACGAACTTGCTTGATACCCACTATGGCATTATTATTCAAAGTTTTGGGTATTAGGCTGGTATTTGCTATGCTGTTTTTTGTCATTCTGTTGTCCGCTAAGCAATTGCACTTGTGGTATCCGCTAAATACTTGCGAAGAATTTTGTGCAAATTGTTCGTGCAGTGGCTGACAATGATAAGGAACAAGTCCTGAAGTGGGTATGCACCACAGTTATTATGCGAACAAGAACAAGCTGCTGTAATGGGTTGGAGCACTGGACGACCCCCTAGCAGCGCTATTCGCATTGTGTGACTCTGCTTGTTTTTTTTTTGCTATTCTAAAACGCTTCATTGCTCATATTAGCGTGGTTCCTTTCGCTACATCAAGCCTGCCTAAGGCAAGTTTGTGAATGAGTTCCAAGCACTGGCGTGGGTCATTGGAAAAATACTGGCTTGGCGCCCAGCGGACCCGTGTTCGAGCCCCACTGTGTCGTTGCTGCTAGATTTTTTTTAATTTAATTTCGTGCGATGTGGCTATGGACGCCGGTGGTGGCGGACAAATTCGGCGCCGCGCATGGCCAGACTTTTGGCCTCATAACAGCTTTCGCTGTAAAAGAAACAATTGTTATCGATACGACTGTCAACGTTAAAATAGACTATGTGTTTCATGAGTTTGCATGCGACGCAAGTCAGTGATATAGGCCGCTAATTTGACGGGTCAGAGTGGTTACCTTTTTTTGTGTGTGTGCAAAAACTTGAGTTACTGTCGCACTCCTCAAGTCTTCGGGAGTGACATCTTCCAAGAGAGACTGTGCGCATATTATTTGCAAGATTCGACTCGCGTCATCGCTGATACTTTAAAAAAATTGCAGGAATATCGTCAGGTCCCGTAGCACTAAAGTTCTCAGTTTCTTGATTAGACATGAGATTCCTTCAGCCTTGACAATGACAGAAAGCATCACACTAAAGTTTAGATGAAGAGGCACCGACACATCATCAATTGATTCGGAGGGGAAAACAGTCGAGAATTAACAGTTCAGTACATTCGGTTGTTGGTAGAAGAGAACATCAGAGTTATCTGAATATACAAGTCTAATTTTGCATTACTAATTATTTGGTTTTAAATCTTCAAATATTTTTTTGGATTTGTTTTAATGAAGTTCTAATAATCATCAAAATGAAATTGACGTTTCGTGTGGCTAAAACGATTGGCATAGCCCCGCCGTGGTTGTCTAGTGGCTAAGGTACTCGGCTGCTGACCCGCAGGTTGCGGGATCGCATCCCAGCTGTAGCGGCTGCTTTTCCGGTGGAGGCAGAAATGTTGTATGTCCGTGTGCTCAGATTTTGATGCACGTTAAAGAACCCCAGGTGGTCGAAATTTCCGAAGCCCTCCACTACGGTGTCGCACATAATCATATATGGTGGTTTTGGGACGATAAAGCCCACATATCAATCATATCAATCAAAATGACTGGCATATTCGCGCAGACAACTTGAGTATCTCTTTCATCTAGAAGCTGATCATGTTTTCTGAGCAATACAATATTTTTTCAACCTTTTTTCTCTAACGGGATAAAATTTTTAGCGAGTCAAGTACCAAGGCTTACTTGCATCACCTCGAATACGCATCAGAGGGACATGTACATCAATTGGATTTTGAACTTGCTGCTTCAAGAGCAACTGGTTATCGTAAGCTGATCGTGAGGAAACAGTTTAGAAAAAACGTTCTAATGTCACGTCATTTATGCTCGTATAGATGAAATGGAAGGCCGAGGAAAATCTGCAGGCCGAAATCCAAGCAAGCGCAAGCTCAGTTCGCGCATGTATACCACCAACGCTGTGGCTTTCCTTGCTTGCTGCTTGCTTTGTCGTCGTCTCGCATTGTTCCCTACATTGACCACCGGTGAAGAGCGTAGCCATCCTGGCGACTTAAGGCATAGTCACTATAGTGGGGTCATAATATGGCTTCAGGTGACTACCATGTACAATTTCTCTACCATGACAATGTAAGTGATCAGACGGTTTCAAACGCTCAATCTCATAATTCACTGGTGACGTACGGGCGAGAATGCGGTAAGGGCCGAGGTATCGCTTCAGTAATTTCGACGAAAAACCAGGAGTACTCGGCGGAATCCAGAGCCAAACGAGGGCACCAGTCGTGAATGTAGGGAGAGGTCGGCCGGTGTCGTGCCGTAGCTTCTGGTGGCCTTGGTACTCGGTTGTCAGTGAACGGGCCGATTGTCTGCAATCTTCGGCGTACCTGGCAACAAAAAAAATTGTGGTGTACTCAGATAAATCAGGCGGGTAGAGAAGATAGTGTCCAGCACTATAGAAGGGCAGGTTTCCCAATCGGTCTGGTCTGAAGTGGTGTACATTGTGAACATATAACCGAGAGTTCGATTCAATCGTTCTGTGAGGCCATTCGTCAGCGGGTGATATGCTTGTCGTCATGCGATGAACCATGTTGCACTGAACGAGCAAGGCTTCGAGGGCGTCAGACCGGAAAACACGCCTCCTGTCACTGAAAAGTTCGTGGAGCGAAGAACAGAGTCGCAGGATGTGTAAAAGAGAGAGAGAAAAGACTTTATTTGACACAATGGGCCGGCAATTTGGTCTCGGTGGCTTTAGGTGGCGACTCGTAGTCCCTGGACACGGGCGGCATCCTCAGCCTGCCGGGCGGCCCAGAGTTGGTCGTTCAGCTCTGGACTTTGGAGGGCCGCCTCCCAGCGGCGGCGACGAAGAAGGTCCCCCGTGGCTCCCGCAGCCGGGGCGGCGGCAGGAACGAGTGAGCTCGAGGCTTCCTGTGATTTTGTATTTACGGCCGCTATAGGCGCATCGCGATTGGTGGCGTTTTCACGACTGTCGTCGACGGCACATTTTTAGAGCATGCGGCTTAGCGTCGCTCTGTGCCCGCATGTTTTACATATATCGGTGGGGTATACATTCGGGTAGATGTGGCGTAGAACGACCGGGCTAGGTTAGGAAGGGGTTTGGAGTAAGCGAGAGCTTACGGCATCTCGCCTGCTTAATTTCTCGTGCGGTGGCGGGAACCTACGCCTTTCGAGCTTGTAGTGTTGGGTGATGTCACGGAGCGTTGTAAGACGATCACCCCATGACCATTCTGAATCTTGTTGCTGCGTGCCTATCAAAGTGCCTTGATCCAGCAGATGCATCGCCCCACTCTCGGAGTCAGAGGCGGCGGCCACATAGTGAGTCGTGGCTCGGTGAGTGAGACCTCGAGCCGCGGCGTGGGCCGCCTCGTTCCCCGCGAGCGGAACGCTGGTGTGTGCCGGGGTCCATAGGAGGAAAACCGTAAGAATTTGGGGTTGTGAGCGCGACGTCGAGTCGCTATCTCTACACATTTGAAGGATGCGTGCCGCTTCCCGCGAGACACGGCCGTGCGCGAGACTGCGGACTGCCGCCTGCAAGTCGCTTATCCCAATCTCTGCATGCGGCGCTGCGGCGAGTGCTAAGGCTATCGCGGCTTCTTTGGCCGCCTCCGTGTGTCCCGTCATCACCGTGGCGCTCGCTAGGCATTTGACCTGATGGTCAAGGACCACAGTTGCGTGGGCTTTTTTCTCTTCTGTATATCTCGCGGCGTCTACGTATACCACGTCCGTACTCTTACCAAACTTCTTTTGAAGCTGTCTAGCACGCTTGTTACGCCGTCCGATGTGGTGCGTGGGGTGCATATTCCTAGAAATCGGCGGAACGATCAAGCGGTCGCGGACTGAGGTAGGGACCTCCACCTTTTCTCCTTGCTGAGCGTGATATCTGATGCCCGGCGACTCAAGGATGTGTCAACCCTTCTTTATTTGGTTAAGCGTTCGTATTGCGCAACGTCATGGGCCTCAATTACTCGTCGAGTGAGTTGTGAAGTCCGAGCTCTAGAAATCTTTCGGTACTCGCGTTGATCGGGAGGCCGATGGCTCTTTTAAAAGCCTTTCGTATCATGCAGTTGATTTTGTTTTTTTTTTCTGAGCCTATCCACTTGAGGTAAGGGGAAACGTATGTTATTCGGCTTATCGCGTAGGCCTGCACGAGACGGATCGCGCAGTGTTGGCGCAGACCGTTACGTCTATTCGTGATAGGACGCAAAAGTCTGATCGCCTCATCTACTGAACGACGGAGTCGGCGCACAGTCTCCCCATTATGGCCCTTTGCCTGTATGTGTTAACCCAGAATTCGAATTTTGTCTACGTGTGGTATGGGAGGGCCGTCTGCCAACAGAACACGTATTTTGAAGAATTCCCTTTCCACGCCACCTGAGGCTTTGCGGCCTCTGCTTGTGGTATTGTAGATTATGAAAGTTCGGACTTGGTTGTTGAGAACTCGAGGCCCGTTCCTTACAAGTACTCCTGAACTTTGTCTACTCCCGCCTGTAGCGTTCTTTCGACGTGACCGTCACAACCTTCTCCGGGAACACAGAGGGTGATGTCGTCCACGTATATATACTGTGATACAGTCCGGGTATTTCCGTTAATTTCTCTGGTAGCCCCAATAGCACTAAATTAAAAGGTAATGGTGATATTACGGAGCCTTGTGGCGTGCCCGTCGAACCTATCTCGAAATCTTGTGATTCTTGGTCGGCGATCACGACACTTGCGCGCCTGCTTGCAAGAAAATCACGTATTTAATTGTACATTTTTCGACCTAGACCTAATGCCTCGACTTGTTTCAGTATCGATTGGTGTTTGCGGGTATCAAATGCCTTTTTAATATCCAGGCCAAGAATCGCCTTGGTGGAGCTCGTAGTGTCGTCAACAATGTGGTGCTTTAGCTGAAGTAGGGCATCCTGTGCGGAGAGGTAGCGGCGGAATCCCAGCATGGTGTGCGGCAATTCGTCACGGTCTTCAAGAAAGTCGGTTACCCTAAAGAAAACTGCGTGCTCCATGACTTTTCCTACACAGGACGTAAGTGAAATTGGCCTCAGATTATCGAGCGCAATTTGCTTGCCTGGTTTAGGTATCATGACAACTCGAGCTATTTTCCACGCTTCGGGAAGGGAGCCATCTCTCCAGCACTCGTTGACGTGAGTTACCAATCGGGAGATTGACTCATCATCTAAGTTTCGGAGAGCCTGGTTAGTAACCCTGTCTGGTCCTGGCGCTGACCCGTAGTTAAGTTTGAAAAGGACTGCCTGAATTTCTGCCTTCAAAGTCTGCGTCTAATTTATCATTATCAACTCCATCGTAATCAGGGTGTTGGGCGCTGTCTTCCGTCTTAAAGTAACGGTCTCGTATTGCGGCGAGGATATTCGCTCCTTCGTAATCTTTAACAAGTCTCCGAGTTTTATGGCCTTGGGCGGCCCGAGTCTCCTACGGATCCAACAGGTGCCGAAAGAGACGCAAAGCACCCGCCCCACGCATCTGCTTCTCCATGCCATTACACATGTCTTCCCACTGTGCCATACATACTTTGAACGCGTGTTCCTCAATCTGTCTGTCTAACTGTGTCATGCGTTTTCGCAATGCCCGGTTGTGTCTTTGGCGTTTCCACCTTTTAAGTAGGGCTTGCTTTGCTTCCCACATATGTAGCAGCCGGCTGTCGATTACTTCAAGCTTCGCCTCGGGTGGAATATCACACGTTGCCGCATCTACGTCCCTATCGAACATCGCAGTCCATTCGTCTATATTCGTGATCGGCTCGTCGCCACGACCTCCTTCTCGTTTCTTCCGGAATGCGTCCCGCTTTAAGTTTACGGCCGTTGCCTTTTGAGCATGCTCCGCGATCACTTGGGCCAGTGTCAATTATAATCTCTATAAGCGAGTGTTCACTCCCCAAGTCGTCTTGCATGTTTTGCCAAGACGCTGCGGTTACATTCGATACGAACGCAAGGTCATGCAGCATGTCTGCAATCACGCTATTGCCACTGCGTGTTGGATCGGCGGGGTTCGCGACAAGTTCAAGCCGTAGGTCTTGCGAGTCTTCCCAAAGGTGTTTGCCTTTAGGCGTTTCACGCATGTATCCCCAGGCTCCGTGCGGCGCATTAAAATCACCCGCGACTAGCAGAGGTTCCCCGTTGGTGGCCGTGCTAGCCATCTGGAGCAGCTCCCCAAATCGGTGCTTTAACGTGGGTTTACTGTATACGTTAAGGACAAACAGTCCTCGCCCACACCTAGGAATTAATTCTACAAAAACGTGTGGTATATTTGCACACTCAAGTTCACGCTGCGCCACTGTGACGTTACGTCTAACAAGCACAGCGACGACCGTTGCCGGAGGCGGTGAGCGCGACGGTGGCTACCGCGGGCGCACCGACGACGTGAGCGGAACGCCCCGCCGCCGGCGTCCCGCGGCCACCCCCGGCGACCCGCCATGTGCCGAGTGGGATGTCGCCCGTTGTTTTCTCTGTCTGCTGTCAGTCGCTGCCGCGTTTATGGCTTTGTAACCAGCAAGTTTTGCCGGATAGTTTGTCTCCTGTAAAATGATAGCTTCAGGTTTCGTTGTGCGGCCGCGAATATATTTCTCTAGATCGCGCCGCTTCCTCCTATAACCTCGGCAGTTCCACTGCCAGATCCTATAGTGTTGTTGGCTAGTGTTAGTGCGATTATGTGCGTGTCTAGCCATGGTGACAGTCACATTTAATTTAACTCATCGCCGTCAAGGCGACTTGGGTTCGGCTGAATTGGTGTCTCTGCGTCTGTCAGCGTGTTTTGCTGTTGTTGACTCGGTTGCTGTCTAGCGTATGGCTTGTTTATCGTTCTAATTGGTCTGCCCCAGCTATAGCGGCAGTCGGGCTTCTATGTTTTCTATGCGCGCCACATGCGCGGTGAGCATGAGGCATTTTCTCAGACAGTTCAGTTGTCGCACTGTTTAACATGTCATTCACCTGTGCCACATGGTTTGCAAAACGCTCATTATTATTATTTATTTATTTACAGGTTACTGCTAGCCTGTTTTTTTTTTTTGCCAGGCTTTGAGCAGGTGTGGGCGATACAAAAGAAGAAAACAGGATAACATACAAGCATCACAATACACTTCTAAGGGCACACTTTGAACCGGAAAAAAAATCATGCCGAATTCAACAGGGCACGAACAAAGGATGAGACATCAGAACATTGCACAACATTAGCAGGTAACAGATTCCACTCATGGCACGTACGGGGAAAAAAGGAGTTTTTGAAGACGTTTGTTTTACACGAAAATTCAGCGACTTTCATTGGGCGATTGGATCGTGTTGGGCGGCAAATGCTCGGCTGGATGTATGCTTCCTTGTTAATTTGAAGTCTATCGTTATACATCAAATAAAAAAAATTTAGCCGATCATAATAACGTCTTACCGCAAGGCTTTCCAAACCGGCCCTGTGGAGAAGACTCGTAGGAGACGTTTTCCAGCTGTATGAACTGTAAACAAATTGCGCGGCTTTTCATTGTATGCTCTCAAGCTTATTGGTATTAACTAGAGTGTATGGGACCCAGATAATTGAAGCATATTCTAATAGTGGTCTGATGTAAGTTTTGTAAGCTAGCAGTTTGGTATCCTGAGAAGCTTTCGGTAACATTCTCCTTAAGTATCCCAGTTTTCGCATTGCCTTTTTCTGAATGTACGTGACGTGCTCGTTCCATTTCAGATCAGATGTGATTAAAACTCCTAAATATTTGAAGCATGATACTTCAGCTAGACTATGATTGTTTATTTGGTACGTGTGCTTCAACGGGGCCTTTTTGCGTGTAATGGTCATTGAAACAGTTTTTTGTAATTAAGAGTCATCTGCCTCCTAGTACACCATGTTTGTATTTTTTTAAGTGACGCGTTTAAGACGGCCTGATCGTTATGGTTGCAGATTTCATTGTAAAGAACACAGTCATCTGCGAAAAGTTTAATTTTTACCGGTATGTCATGTACAATATCGTTAATAAAAACGAGAAAGAAAAGTGGCCCAAGAACAGAGCCCTGTGGGACGCCCGAAAGTACTGGCGAGGCCGCAGAACATGCGCCGTTGACGGCTACGCTCTGTTGCCTGTAGGAAAGGTATGACTTAATCCATGCCACTAAATTAATCCATGCCACTAAAGTGGCATGGACTAAAATCCATGCTCATCGAGGCTGTTTTCTATAAAATCGATGCATTTTTGTAGTTGCTTATAACGTACACATTCCCGGGGGGGGTTCGGGTCTCTCAGGGTCTCGTGCAATTCTTTTCGCGGTACACGGGCGGCCATCTCGGCCGTCTCCCTCTTCCCCCGAACCGCTCTCATCGTTCGTGTCCATCTCCGCCACCTCGGATCACGTGGAAGTTCAGGACCTAAGCGACGAAGGTGGCAGCGGCGTCACCTGTTGCTGCAAAGGTTGTGATTGTGGAGCCTCGCCTTTTAACATGAAATTTTCCGCTTTGAGGATAGCGTTCTCGCGTTTAAGCTCAGAAACTATCGATTCTAACGGTCCTAGGCGTTGTTCTAGCGCTCGCTCTATTGCTTGCTCGAGCTCGCTTCCACCACCGCCACCAACGGCGGGATCAAGAGAACGATCCGCGGAAGCGACGCCACCAGCGGGAAAAGCGGTGACATCCGCTCATCTCACCTGTTGCCCAGTGCTCATGTGCCCTTGTTGCGGCTGCCGCCGCGTCCGGTGCTGCAGACTTTGTGTGCCTTGGTTAAAGGCTGCGGTGCCTGGATCGGCACCACCACGCGTCTTCGGCGTGCTTCTCGGCGTCGGTGTGCGGCTGCGAGAACTGGGCCGGCGTTTCCCCCTGCCGCCTCTCGCGTCTCGGCTAGTCAAACGTCTTGTTGGGCGGGCGTTGCATGAATTATTGTCAAACGATGGATAAAGACCGTCGTGACCTGCGTTGCCTCCTGTGCCGATGCTGCTGTTGTATGTGCTGCCACACACCTCGGCCACTTCCTCTTCTTGTTGTCTTCGCTCTAGTTGGCGGCGCTTGACTATGCACGGAGTCTTGTACCTCGCTTTGCAGCTGCGGCCTCCTATGAGGTGGCCTTTGCCGCACAGTTGACACCGCCGCTCACATCGATGGTCAAACGGCGGGTTGTTGCTGCCACAGCCCCGGCATATCTTGTTCTGCGGGTTGGGGCACACGTGAAAGCGATGTCCCAGCCTGCCACACTCATAGCACAAGTCGATGTGCTTCCTGTACAGGGAGCATCTGACAACCATAGGTCCATAGTAAACGTGTCCGGGTACGTGGAAGCCGTCAAACAATATGATTATGTTGTCCGTGGTGCCCATGCGCTTAGCGTGCAGCACTCCGGGGTTGCGCTGCATCACTAAGTTATTAACAATGTCCGCAGGGCTCTCATCCTTGGAAATGTTCCTAATCAGGCCTTTTGAAGTGTTTTCCGGGGCGGCTTGATAAGCATTAGCAGCGAACTCTTTGCCACCGATGCAAAGCATGCTGAAGGCTCCATAGCATGTGGCTCTGTCTGCTGACGGTGTGTTGAGCACAACAACGTTTTGCATCACATTGAGGCAGATGCTATTTTCTCTAGCTGCTTCTCTGCCAATACCCGCCGCGTTACGTAGGAAGCAAGAAAGGCGATCCATTCCATATTCGGCCCCGTTGAAGCCATCTCAAGGGCGTACGATGGTCTTGAAATCATCGGGTGGTAGCTCCGGCATTCGACTCACCTTAGAGAGGTGCCGCAATTGACGGGCACACCTTTTCTTCTAATACGCAGCCGTGGCCGCAGCTGGGGCTATTCCTGTAGTCGATGCGGCAGCCGTCGCTTGCCGCATCTTCACCTGCTGTTTTTGCGCCGACTTGGACGTGCCATTGGCCTGTTTTGTTTTCTGGACGCTGCACCATCCTGCTCCCTCGCCGAAATCTTCCAGCCGAATCTCTTCTCCATCTACCACGACGACATCCATTTATCTCTTGGAAGGTCCTGGTGCGTTTTCGTCAGAAATCTGGAGCATCGAGGAGGTCCGGTGACACTTCAAGCTGGCTAGCCACACCGCCGCAGCGTCTGGGCAATGGCACAGTACGCAGAGACGCTGGACTTGGCATTCATGCCAGCGTAGCGGAGGAAAAGGCTCCGATAAGCGGCCAAAAAGTGGGCCCACCTGGTAAACTTGGTAATAGAGGAGTCCTTGGAACTTCCGCTAATCGATGGCGAGAATGGTTTCCACGATGAGTTAGACAAACCACCAAAAACATAGGAAAGTTACGGAGCCGACGTGAAACACTTCTGCACTCCGTGGCCCCCTAGCGGTGTCCCGATGTGTAAAACGCAACATTTTTTGCTGTTGCTGCAGGTAGTGCTTCCGTCTCCGCACAACGCGTATTATGGTCCACGCCAGCAATTATCCACCTTTGCCTCTTCGAAAATTAAGTTCTCGGCAATCAAATGCTATCAATCTTTCGGGTGTCTTGTCTGTTTGTACGCATTTAATGTGCGCAAAGCTGTCTCCTCTTCTCAAGATAATTCGTTCTCTCGTACCGCGTAGCCTATCGGAAGTTCGGTTTCTTTGGGTACCTGGACATGCCAAAGATAAACTAAATGAAACTGCTGACTCGCTTGCTTTGGCATAGTTTAATTTCCCGGTGGTTCAAGTAGCTCCACAGCTTCATTTTATTACAGCCGAACGATTCAAACGCCTGGTAATGTTGAGAAACAACAAAACATTGCTCCTACAAGCTGATTAACTTCGGCACTTGCAATTCACAGGGAACACCGCAAAATGCCTTTCCCGTCAATGTTAGGTGACCCTCAGAAGCTTTCGCTGTAGAGGTTCTCGGTTAAATTATTCTCTTCAAATAACCTGTGCGCAGTATGCAATGAACCAGAAACAGTACAACACTTTCTTCTCACATGCCACCATTTCGCCTCACTGCGCCCAATAATTCTTGAGAGACCGATTGGTAGGCTGAGATTGACAGTGGATACATCCACCCTTTATTTGTTTGGAGCCAGTCATTTGGGTGCGAGTATGCAGTTCTATTCTGTCAATGCTACAAAAAATTATTCGGGCTACCGGAAGAATATGCCTGCTTGCTTGCTTGTTCCTTTCTTTTGTGGCTCTCACCCACTAAGGGGGATTGGCCAAGAAGCCGGTGGTTAATGCAAGTCAATACCTTTAGGTTTTCTAGACTAGGGGAATACGATTACTGTATTTTGACTGTTAAAATAATTTGGCGCAATGTAAAAAAAAGGATATAAGGGGGGGGGGGGGAGATGCTGCTAGTGATATCGGCAGATGAATCTAATTCTTTGTCCCCCTTCTTTCTTTTTGCTAATTTGTTTTATATATTCTGGTTTATCAAATTCTTTGGGCCTTTTCACCCTTATTTCTTTTTTAAAGGAACGTTAACCTTGTTCTTATCTGTTATTATCTGATTTTTTGTTTTGGCAAGCATTGTATAAAAATTTACATTAAAAAGTACAGTGTGGCAAATCCCCCTTCTGGGTATGAGCAAATATCTACTAGGCGATAAGACAAGACAAAATATCGATGCGGTAAAATAGGCACACTGGACAAGGCAGAGGCTAAAGTGTACCAGCCGGGTGTTGAGGTGAAGCTTTACGTCACTGGCATGCAGTACAAGCCCGTATGTACTTGCGAGCAAATGCGTACATGCCACGCCAGTAGTACCGCTGACGCAGATGGTTGTACGTTTTGAGCGCTGGCGTTAGTGCTTAGCGGGCCGTTGTGGAAAACAGTAAGGACATCCGAGCGCACGTAGTTGGGTATCACTAACAGCCACCTCCGGCCTTCAGACGTGTAATTCCACTGATATTGCAGGGCGTCTCGAATAGGGAAATGTGTGGCTTGACGGTGCCTAGTGCTCGAGACTGAATGAGCTAACAGATCAGTCAGAAAGCCGAGGAGTTGGGAAATTCACGCATCTTTGCGTTACTCCGATGCCAGGTCTGTGAAGTAAATTGGTGTCACGACAGCTGAAGAAGGTGACGAGTAGGATGTGTGAGCCAGTAACGATTAGGGGGATAGCGCATCAGTGTCGGAGTGCTCGCGGCTGGATCGGTATACAACACGAATGTCGTATTTCAGTAGGCGAAGCGCCTAACGACCAAGGCGTCCCTATGGATTTGTGAGCGATGATAGCCAACACAGAACGTGGTGGTTCATGACGACTTCGAAAGGACGGTTATAAAGGTATGGGTGGAACTTCGCCAAAGCCTAGATAATTTGGAGGCGCTCTTTCTCAGTGACGGAATAATACACTTTGCTTTCTTAAGGTGACTCGTGGAAGCTACCACGTATTCTTCATATCCTGGTTTTTTTTGTGCATGTAGTGCGCCAAGACCAACACCGCTGGCGTCGGTGTGGACCTCGCACACCGACGCCAGCTGTCTGCGATGTCAAAATCACGCACAATTGGAGGTGGTAATAATAACCGCCGAAACGTGGTAAAAGATTCGTCACACTTATTTGACCTAGCAAAAATGCCTTTGGAAGTCAGCAGGTGGCTATGAGGCGTGATGATGGAAAAGAAGTCGCACACAAATCAACGAAAGTAAGAGCACAACTTGATAAAACTTCGAAGTGTCTTCTAAATTGGGCTCCGGATAATCGGCCACGGTGCGGAGTTTCGCCGGAGTCGGGAAAACACCCTCCTTGCAGATGACGTGACCCAGTATACTGAGCTGGTGTGCGGCGAATTGGCACTTCTTGATGTTAAGTTGAAGGCCAGCAAAGGTGAGACACGTGAAAATAGCATGAAGACGAACAAGGTGAGTAGAAAAGTTGCGAGAAAAAACGACGATGTCGTCAAGATTCAGAGGCACGTGTTCCACTTGTAGCCACGAAGGTTGGTGTCCATCATCCGTTCAAAGATAGCTGGGGCGTTGCAGAGTCCAAACGGCTTGACGTTAAACTCGTACAGTTCATTAGATGTGACAAATGCAGTCCTCTATCGGTCAGTATCGGCCATCGGAGCTTGCCAATACCCTGAGCGTAAATCCAAGGAGGAAAATATAATCTTTGCAAGCAATTGAGAGCATCGTTGATGCGTGGCAACGGGTACACATCCTTCCGAGTTATCTTATTGAGCCGGTGGTAGTCGACACAGAATCCGATAGTACAATTATTTTTGTGCGCAAGTAAAACAGGGGATGACCAAGGGCTGAGTGATGGCTGGATAACACCCCACTTGAGCATATCATCGACTTGTTCGTTCATAAAACGCCACTCTTCCACTGAAACTCGATATGGTTGTTGACTTAAGGGAGCATGAGAACCGGTGTTAATGTGTTGTGCAATTCGCTGTGCGACCCAAATATGGTTGAGCGCAATTGAAGTAAGAGCGGAACTCTCGAAGAAGGGATAAGAGTTCGCATAGTTGCATCGGATACCTCAGCGGCAACAGAAGGGTGGAATGAGTCTGGCGCAGGCAGTGTGGCCACAGGTGGCGTCATGGCATCAAGCTGAAGAGGAGGTTGCCTTTCGGCAAACTTCAGAGGGCGCAGGAGGTCAACGTCTTGTATGCTGCCCAAACTCTCTCCGCGAAGTAAGAAAACTGGCGACAAAAGTGAATTCGCAACAAGCATGCTGGTAGCACCGGATTCCACGGCGAGTACGGCAAATGCAGGTGTAGGCTATGGCGGCGGAGAAATACGTCAGACGGAGTAAAGAAAACTCTTCCGGCAGGAGCGGCCGTACAAGCCGGGGCTACAAGGGGGGATTTCTTGGTGCTATGTCCGTGTCTGCAGCAACAACATGTTTGCAAGCTTCGGGAAGGGAATCCACCAAACGAGAAGTTGGCAGTGGTGTAAGGGTAACTTCTGCACGTGAGCAATTTATGATGGCCCGATGACGAGAAAGAAAGTCCCATCCAAGATCGACTTCATGGTTGCATAACGCCAGCAGAGAAAGTTCAATTACATAACGTTCGCCTTAGGTATTGAAATGTGCAGTGCACGCAGCTGGAGGTTCTATGCACTGCGAGTAGGCCGTATAGAGCATAAGGCCCGAGAGAGACGTCGTGACCTTTTTCAACTTGCGGCATTAGGTCACGCAGAATATGAAAACGGTGGACCCTGTCAATAAGCGCTTGTGCAGCGGTTTCCTTAACATTGACGTCGATGACATTTTGCGGCGAAAAAGATGGCGGTCTCGAGCAGTTGTAGTTGTATGCAGCTGTTGCTTCTGGAGCTGCAGTTATCAGATTGCCTCTTCTGTAGCAGGTCGGCGACGCATACGTGACGGGGGCGTCGTCGGGGATATGGTGACTGATGTTTCGCGTAGGGTCGTTTACTGTCAGTGGTGTATCTTGGTGCTGTCCTTGACGATGACGCAATCAGCCTGTCTACAGTGTCAAATGGAGGAAGAGCTTGGTGACAGTGGCGGGTGAGGTGTCTAGTGATACCGCAGGTGAAACAGATGGTCCTATTATCCGGCGTCCCCAAGCGTCAGAGCGACAGTAAAACGGAGCTGAAGGTCGCGCGAAGGGATACGGTGCAGCAATCGGGGTTGTACGCACGACATAGGGTGGCATGGCAGGTTGAGCATCAGGCCTACCCTGTTCCGTAGGCCGAGCAGCGAATGCGGCATACGGGAGAGGCGTAGTGACAGGTGGTTGCTTTTGCATCGGTGGGAAGGCCTCAGCAACTTGGGTCCGAATGGCGTGTTGGAGGTCCAGAGCCAAAGCATGCGCGGGCTCATGTGTGAGTGGTAGCAGTGACCGCTGGCATACTATTTCTTCGCACACGAACCCCATGATTGTCGAAAGTAGCTGATTGTCGTAGCGGCTGCTGATCGGTAGGACGGGCAGCTAGGTGCAAGATCGCGAGCGTGTCTGCGAAGTGCTTCGTGAAGGCTTTGCGAAGTATTTTGACGTCTACCATTTGTAGCATAGGAGATTCTCCAAATTAAAATTATCGCTTTCTGTGCTTCTAGTAAAGAGTCCCGAAAACATACGACAGGGTCCTCATCATCTGCCTGGTCATTGTTTTTCGAGATACACAGGGTTTCGGGATTACTGCCTGCCAATGATCGTTCTCTCGTTCAAGAAAGCTGTTGCTCTCCTAATGAAAACGTTGAAACGGTAAGAAGTACAAACTTATGTGCTACCGAATCAACAATTTAGAGAAGGACTAGACAGCCATCACTCCATTATGTAGGCGTGAGTATAGAGTTTTTAGACCTGGTCACAAAGTTCATTGAATGTGCAGCTAACCATTTGCAGCAATGGCAGGTGTTTTTTCATGTGACTTTCACTTAATATTACACTTATGCTTGTGATTCCTGGGGCCTGGAGTCACGCAATCTTTTCTGTTTTGTAATTCCAATGGGTGCTGTGCTTGCTCACAAAGATCTCCTGTTGCTAGACCTCAAAGTATGTTCTGTGTTTGTGAAGCCACCAGAAAGTTCTGAGAGATAACACAGTGTAAGATAAAACATAGTTCATTCGCTGCAATTGTGACTACGTGTTAACGCCATTTTTGGTTGCTGACACACGGCCGTAGTGAATGACGTTCAGATCGAAGTGGAATTTCCCAGTTGAATACATTTCCTGAACTCGCGTAAATGCAACATGTGTAATCTTGACCACAGGTGCACAGGGGAGAAAACAAAAGCAATGCCTCAAAGTGTGAAGTAATCATTGTGAAAGTTCTAAATATTGACTTCTGGTAACCTAATAACTTTGTGACGTACGGCATGACAGTTGAAGCAACTTGTGCAACTATATTATTCCTTCCTTGTGACTTCACGTTGGTGGAATTCACAAACATTCATCTGTTCCTGCTTAGTTAGTAAGCTAGGGATCAAAGGTTTGAGACCTAGTGCTCGAAAAAGATTGGCAGTTCCCACGTATAGTGCGAATCGATGATATGCGAAGCACGAATGAGGAAGGTTGATATGTTACTTTAAAATTAGCACAACGTTACGAGGAGGAGGTAAATTATGCCATACATGGCTTCCATTTCATTGTTACCATGTTTAGACTTATCATTTACTTTTGTCATCTATTCACTTCACCTGATACAAAATTTCGTAAATTTAGAGCTATCGAGACGGCCGCGAGCGCATCATGAGCGTGGTATGTTGTCGTATTTGTACATGACACGCGTGTTGTGATTATCAAGTTTGCACAAGTCATATACTTTCGTCATCCATTGCTGCCCCGTAACACCAAGCTTGGTATATTTGGAGCAGGCGAAACGGCCGAGAGTGCATTATAAGGGCCTAATGTACTCCTACGTAACGTTGACGCGCGCGCACGCTGAACGCAGCGAGGCTACACTAGTAAAACGCGAGTACTCTATAGTCTGATGCCAGGCGCGACCGGTATGACCAGCGTCCATCGTCGCGGCCCAGCGGCAAACGGCGCGAAATGCCACATGCTGCATTTCGCGTCGTTGACGTTACCAGAGAGCACTGCGTCTAAGTAAGCCTCTCTTCTTGATGGAGGGACGCCAGGCGCGCTCAAACGCACATGTGTCAAAGCAACGCAGCACGGGGCGCGCCTGCGAGTATATCACTGGCAGACCGGCACCTGGCGTGCCATCGTCGGCGTAAGCGACCGAACGAACGCCGGCGCACACGCACACCGAGTCAAGTCGTCTAATACCTACAATATTTGCACAAGTCACATACTTTCATCTATTCACGTGACGTAATACCGAATTCGGTATATGTGAAACTAGCGAAATGGCCACGAGCATATCATGAGCGTGGCAAGGAGTCATGTGGTTACATAATATCAGCAATGCAAATGCAGTGTTTGACATCATGCTCACACATAATTTGGTACAATGGGTTCATGAACCAACGCATTATCAGGGTACTGCTAGGTCTATCTTAGATCTGGTATTTATTCCCCAAGATCTCAGTACACATACCGTATTAATTGAGCAAGGGCTGTCTGATCACTACCTTGTGTCAGTTCCTATCCCTCTTGTACCACTTTCGGAAACTGACAACTTGTCCTTTCATTGTGTGAAAGACTATACACATGCCAATAATGCTTGCATTATCAAGCACCTAGAAACCTGTCTGATAGATTTTGTAGCTACCGATGTTTGTAGATCGTGGGACCAATTTAAACGCATACGCTTCTATTGTATAGAAAAATTTATACGGTCTAAACGTGAAAGGGGCATAAACATACGCCCTGGACGACGAGAAGCATCATTCATCTCAAGCGTAAAGTTAAAAGATTAAAGAAAAAGCATGCTGACCCCAAAGTTATAGCTGACGCTCTAGATAAGCTTGCACATGCCGTACACACCTCGAAGGAATACTACTTCAATAGGTCACTCGCAAACTTCATAAAGAATGATCCAAAGAAGTTCTGGAACAATATTCCAGAACTTATTTTCTAACAATTATGTAACCAGTAGGTGTTACTTCGAAATCTGCTACATCCGTATGTAACCAAGTCTCTGTTACGACCATTATATCCGGTTCATGCTCCAGGATTGCGGCTTCAACTGCATCAACTTTATTCAGCAAACTTCTGGCGTTTACATTATTAACCTTAACAGATGCTGTTGGTCTCGATTTGCGTCAGTCAGAGCTGGTGAGACCTCGGCTAGCATACCTGAATCGCTCTTTGGTAGCCTCATTCCAGCCATAGAGAACATTGTTTACTTTCAGTTTATCGATGATTAGTTTGACCTTTGCTCCCTTTGCTCTTTCATCCGCTGATGAAATCCATAGTTGTTTTCTGATTTCAACTACTCGTTTAGAGTAATCTTCGCTGATACTGAATTGTGTCCCCTTGAGGTTTCGGCAGTTTTTCAGTATTTTGGTTTTGTCCCTGAAGTCTCCTACTTTCAAGATGACCGGACGGCTTCTTTCAAGTATTTTCTTTCCTAGACGGTGAATTCTCTCAATGGAGCTACACTTTGAGCCAAGTAATTTGTCAAAGATATTGTCATTCACCTTACTTAAGAGTACTGCCTCATCCTCAGATTCTTCTTCTTCCACTCCGCGTACAACAAGGTTGTTGCGTCTAGTACGATTATCTAAGTCATCGATCTGCCTGGCAAGAGCCGTCAATTCACTGTCATGGCGACCAACACTTGATTCTATCATAGTAAGCCGGTTCTGTGTTTCACCCAACCCTTCAAGTTGTTTTTCAATAGTCTGGAGCCTAATATGCATGTCGGAAATGCTGGCATCCGTAGATGACTGCTTGGTCTGAATTTCATTAACTTTAGCTAGTAGTTTACTCTGGTTACTTAATATTTCCTCCAGCACTTTTTCAACCTCGGGCCCAGGATTTTCCTCTACGTCACCGGACAAATTCAGTAACAGGCTTACAACTGAAACACCGTCGTTTAAGCAACCAAGAGTAGTGCGTGGACTCGGCAGCACAATCAGGCAGGTACAGTTACTACGAAAATCATACTTTCGATCACCAACCTGCACAAGTAGAGGCACGTAAGGCGACATCGTCACGGCGGTGCTGCCGTGTCCACTGAAGATCAAGACCATGGCCCTTGCTTTTATATGCTCCGGGCAGCTTGCTATCGGGGAGGCGGAGGACGTCATCGTGCTCCACGGGGGTGCGCAGTCGACGAAGTCCACGTGGCACAGCATCGTTGACGCCACTGGCGGTGATCTAGTTGCGCAGTGGTTGAGTTCCTTCGAGTGCTGGTGCGCATTCTTCATCGGGGTCCATTGGTAGTGTTGTCCAGCGATAACATGAGCCGCTGCTGCGTCCGCGAAGAACCACGCCAAAACCTGCACAAGTAGAGGCACGTAAGGCGACATCGTCACGGCGGTGCTGCCGTGTCCACTGAAGGTCAAGACCATGGCCCTTGCTTTTATATGCTCCGGGCCGCTTGCTATCGGGGAGGCGGAGGACGTCATCGTGCTCCACGGGGGTGCGCAGTCGACGAAGTCCACGTGGCACAGCATCGTTGACGCCACTGGCGGTGATCTAGTTGCGCAGTGGTTGAGTTCCTTCGAGTGCTGGTGCGCATTCTTCATCGGGGTCCATTGGTAGTGTTGTCCAGCGATAACATGGGCCGCTGCTGCGTCCGCGAAGAACCACGCCAAAACCTGCACAAGTAGAGGCACGTAAGGCGACATCGTCACGGCGGTGCTGCCGTGTCCACTGAAGGTCAAGACCATGGCCCTTGCTTTTATATGCTCCGGGCAGCTTGCTATCAGGGAGGCGGAGGACGTCATCGTGCTCCACGGGGGTGCATCATCAATGGCTCTGCAATACTCACAGACTTGCTTCAATACTTCGTCGACAATACTTTTTTAGCACAGAACAATGAAAATTTTGTTGCCTCGGTTCTATCAAAAACCATTGACGAAATATTTCGTAAACAGTATTTTTGTTGAGCACTTTGCAATAAAATTTTAATTGCCTAATTTCTTTCAGAAACTTTGGATGAAATATTTCGTAAACAATATTACTGTTGAACACATTGCAATAAAAAATTTTTTGTCTCATTTCTATCAAAACATCTAGACGAAATATTTCGTAAGAAATATTTTATAAGAAAAATTAAGCCGCCCAACCCGCTAATGTTCTCCAGAGCGCGCGCGTGAAGGGGGCGGGGGGGCGGCGAAGAAAAAGAAAACAGAGGCGAGAACCGCGGAAGCTGAGAAGCTTCGTGT
Source organism: Rhipicephalus annulatus (assembly GCA_013436015.1). Taxonomy (NCBI): domain Eukaryota; kingdom Metazoa; phylum Arthropoda; class Arachnida; order Ixodida; family Ixodidae; genus Rhipicephalus; species Rhipicephalus annulatus. The sequence continues at coordinate 152,534 of WOVY01010539.1, read as the reverse complement.
TCGCGGTGCGGCCGCTCTACAGTGCATGCGTGACAGTACTAAATCACTGGCCTATATGTTCAGGCTCGAGTTCTACAAAACAAATTGAACTGAAGATATTAGGAAAGCATGGCAAGAAATAAACAAACAGAAGGCAGCGAGATAGGAAAAGATCAAAATTGAAAATCGGTTGGTTGATGAAAGTTATGGCGCGAGAACAAAACGACGACACAGAGACAAGAAGGACATGAAAGACACGAGCTCTTCTTGTCTCTGTGTCGTCGTTTTGTTCTCGCGCTATAACAATCGTCATGCCATACCAACTAGCCCAAGCTGCCACACTTCTAGGTTGGTTGATGTTCGATTAGTAGTTGCGTAGTTTGCTGATCAACTTAAACATCAAATATACAGAAGTCAGGTGCAGAAGTCAGCAGGAGAGCGTATGCCACCAACATTTGCTCAATCTTTTGAATATTAAGTACAGTTCTCATATTCCAGCATGGATTTGTAACAGTGAACTACGACCAAGACAACCAGTGTACTGCTGTGGAGATGATGTACCAGCTATAAAAATCCCCATTTTCTAAATAGCACCTGCATGCAGTAACAATAAATATTTTCAAGTTCGTTCTGCACCATTTCTTGACCCCAACTGCATGCGGACGTTCACGAAAGAGATGCGCACAAGCATTATTTATTTGAAGGGAGAGCTACCTGTCCACCGCTAATCTGTGTACGTCATACTTAAGGTTGGTGCGCGTTTCGGAATTCACTTGAACAGTGGTGTGATGCTGAATAAAGGTAAGAGTAGCCACTCCCCATAAATAAGATCAGTTAAAAGACTGAAAATGAGCAAAAACCTCTCTCTATTACGAAGTAATGCACATAAATTCTACTTGCGGAAATAAATAATCGTCGAAACACTAAATGGTGCTGCTGCCCAAGCGTGGAGCTCGCGGCAGTTCGCGCGTACGAAATGCAAATGCTAGAGTAGGCACGCTAAAATATCCATGCAACGTTTACGTGCGAAATCGCATTGTCTTCAAACAGCTGAGAATAGGCTGCTCTCACTGACACGCGTATACCTCGCGACACAAATAGGCGAAATTTCTTACGGCACACGCACGCGCAAAAAACATACGTAGGTTTCGACAACCGAACACAGCATCGTCGCGCTGTTATCAACAAATTTCGGTGAGCGAAACACCCGCGATTCACAGAGAAGCGCTAAAACGACGCACGAACGCACGTTATTCGTTCTTTCGGAATGGCGCACCACCAACCGCAGTCAGAGCCGAAAGCGCTCACAGTTGTCTCGAGCTCATGAAAACCTACAAACTATTCGCTGATAAAATGCATGCGCAAACAAATGCATATGGCACAAATTATGTTCCAATTTCTGCCAAAGATATTAAAAAAAATTGACGGTAGATCCACGAGGTGAATGATGATGAGATTGGGCGAAGCTCTTGGAAGTAATACCGTGAAAATTTCTTCCGGTAATTCGCCTGGCAATAATCACGTATCCTCGCCGCTTCCCATTGTCGTACGTTTTCAAGATCTGCTTCGCGACGTTCGCGTGCTGCCTCGGCCTCTCGTTCCCGTACGGAAGGATCTCACTGACCCTGACGTGCTGCTGCAGCTTCTTGTTCACGTACGGCGGGATCTTGCCGACGCTTCATTGTTGATGTGGCTTCTTGTTCCCGTACAGCAGGATCTTGCTGACGTTGACGTGCTGCTGCAGCTTCTTGTTCACGTACGGTGGCATCCTGCCGACGCTGCCTTGCTGATGTGGCTTATTGTTCTCGTACAGCAGGATCTTGGCGACGCTGCCTTGCTGATGTGGCTTCTCGTTCTCGTAAGGAAGGACCTTGCCGACGCTGACGTGCCGCTGCAGCTTCTTGTTCCCGTAGTATAGGATCTTGCCGACGCTCTCTTGCTGATGTGGCTTCTTGTTCCCGTACAGCAGGATCTTGGCGGCGACGTCGTGCAGCATCCCAGTGCGCTTCTGCCTGGCGTGCACTCACTTCAGGGTCCTGTCTGCAAGCGCGCGCCGCCGCTGCCCTGCACGCCCGCCTTTCGTCATCCTTATCCGTAACGAGCACACACCGACGGCAGCGAGCATCGGCAACTACAAACCTCTATCGATGTGGTTTTGATTATGAAACCGTTGCTTTAGAAAACACCTGGCGTCTTTCGTTAAGCAGCTGGCGTCTTCTTCTTGTTTTGCCTTAGAAACATCTCGTGGCTTTTCCTTTTGCTTTTAGAAAACATCTGGCGTCTTTCGTTAGTTTATTTCATCAATAAACGGCGTTTTGGACAAAAAATGGCAGCATATCCACGGAGTGATTGATGGATAGTAAGGCGAAGCAGCCATTCATCTATTTGTTCTTACTTCCGTCCATCCATGCGTGCGTCTGTGTGGCCACCCGTGCGTCCATATGCCCGTCCGTGCGTGCGTCTCTTCGTGCGTCCGCACGCTCATCTCTGCGTCCGTCTCTGCTTTCGTCCATGCATCCGCCCATGCGTCCATCCGTCCGTGCAGTCATCCTTGCGTCCGTCCATGCATCTGTCTGTGTGTCCGTTTTTCCACCTATTCAAATCTCCAAGCACCACCATCTCGGGTCTTTTCATCATATATTCCTCATATAGAAGCACCGCCATCCAGCGGACATTCCAAGGAATGAACGAGAGGAGGCACACGCACACTCTCTTACGGCTTGCTTTTCGTGTCTACTTCCCATCTTTAACAGCCTCGACTTCATGGTTTATACTGGCTTACTGTATTCATGTAACTGTGGCCCAACGCTCTTTAAACCTTTCTAAAACCTAGGAGGTTAGGCCCAGCAAGTTTAACGTAGTAACCCTCTCCTGTCTTCTGTGCGTTGTTGGTTGGTTGGTTGGTAAGAACTTTATTGAAACACCGGCAGAGCTTTCACCGACCGGACCTTAGGCCTCTCGCGTGGGGACGTCAAGACCTTGCCTGACCACCGCCTCGCGGGACTGCTGGACAGCCCAGAGTTGGTCACCGAGGCTAGGGCTGCACAGGGCAGCGGCCAATCACGGCGGAAGGGTTCCGGATTTGAACAATAAAAAATTCGCAGCGTGTGCGTTAACTAAAAGCCGAATCCTCCTGTCTCTCATTCCCCTTTAGCAGCTACTGGCGTGTACATTGAGCACTATCGTTTATTGTTCAACAACGCACAGAAGAAATCTCTCACCGGCACCACCTTGCGGGTCAAAATGTTATACTTGTTACACACTACTACAATGGCTACGAGGGATGAACGGGTGTCGCTATAAGGAGTTTCACGTCGGCTGCTGACTCCGGTTTGCAAGTGCTAAGGACATCCCTGATCGTTCTACGTCAGGGGCGTACGTCAGTAAGAGTCGTGGTGCCCGTCGCGTCTTGGACGCCTTCGAAGGCGCTTGTTTTCGACGTTGTTGTCCCTCTGGGGAGTAGTGCCGAGACCGTCGTTGATGCGACAGCCTCAATTGTCGGCCTCCCAGAGGTATATACTGCGTGTAGCATCAGGGAGCTCGAAACGTCCAAGTCGCCGTGATGAGCATGGCCTCCATGTCTCTAATCGTCAATGCTGGCTGCCTGGTAATTGGCGGCGAGCGTGTTCAAGTCGTTCCCGTTGGCCCACAAGTGACCAAAGTGGCCTGCCTGTTCCTGCCATCATTCGTCTCAAACGAAGCTCTCGTTCAAGCGTTATCCCCATATGGCAAGGTGCTCACTGTCACCAGTGGTTTTTTGAGTCGGCGACGCGGCGTACTCACTGGAACTAGGTATGTTGGAATGGAGATGAACGCCGCTAATCCTGTGCCGAACTACACCTGCGCATCTCCGGTCATCGTGCTACGTTCGACTACCGTGGTCTCCAGCGTGTATGTCGAAGATGCGGCTCAGGGAACCGTCTACGAGCCCAGTGCACAACACCGTATTGTGGTTGCTGCGGCGTGCATGGTCACGTTAGTGAATGATTTGACCGCCCGTGTCGACGCTGCGGAGACGGCCACCCAACATTGGTTTGCCCTGTCCGCCGCTCTTACTCAGACGCTGCCACTGGTGCCTTTCCACCACTGACACCGGCAACGGAACCAACTACCGTCTCGGGGGACGCAGAGGAGGTCACCAACGTTGTGCTGGCCTCAACCCTACAAGTTCCTTCGAACGAAGCGCACAACGAAAGCGCGATTGTCCATGCGACACTTGGCGCGTCGGCCTCCCCGCTGGTGCAGGAACCGTGCGCTTCGAAAGACGCAACGCACTGCCCTGCAAACGGCGTCGGCGTCTCTTCTCTGACGCCACTTGATGTTCAGTGCGCAAATGAACCCACTTCTCAGGCTCCTGCTATTGAAGTTGAACCTACGACTCCTGTCATTTCGGAAAATAGTGGCGAAAATAGCACAGCCACTTCTGTTGCGGCCGCTCCGACCATTTCGACATCGCGTCGTACACGTAAAAAATCACCCACACAAAGGGTACTTACACCGGCCTGCCGAGACGTGGACAGTGCTGCCAGCACCAAGGATGTGAATCCAAGCTTACCGGCGGCTCAGTCCGTACCTCCACAGGGCACGTCTTCGGAAGACGGCTTCAGCCTGGGACTGGACAGTAGCATCGGACTGTCTAGCCTTGCCGATATTGACGTCGACATGGGAGCTCCACGTGAAACAAAGCGAGGACACACATCCAGCTCTTGATCCGATGAACGCACTGATGGCCGTCGTAAATCCCAACATATTGAAAAACCTCGACCCTCTTCTGGAGGGTCGAACAGTGCGTTGTAAATTGGTTGAAGAAGTGTCCCCTGGACATTTTCCAGGACACCGTCTAGAACTATGCGTCCAGACTAGTCTTTACGTTTTATTATGGCTACTCCACTGTATAATATTTCATTGAACATTCAGAGTTTTCGCAGTCCGGCAAAGCAGGCTGAAGTGATTATTGTCGCCCGCGCTAAAGATGGTGATGTTTTGTGCCTCAAGAAAACAATTTTCTTCTCGCTATCCGACGTGCTTGTTTTTAAATGAAAGTTCAACCTAGATTCTCAGTTCTCTTTCGCTACATCTCGTTTTACTGGAGTAGGTATCATTATTTTTAATCGAACTCTATTACGGGATCATCATGCTTTTTACGATGGCGTGGGCGCGGTTTTGGCTTTACACTGTAGCTACTTTTCTTTCAGATTAAGGATACTCTGTGTGTATGGGCCAGCGCAAGCTGGACAGTCTAATGACTTTTTCAGAGACCTTGATGTGTTTTTTCTTGACGGTCGTGATGTCATTCTGATTGGCGATTTTAACTGCATTTTAAATGCGCGAACCGATGTACAAGGTCCTGGCTGGGGCCGGTCTCCTTGGAATTCACGTGAGCTGCAACGCCTTGTCCACCACTTTTCATTACTGGACGCGCACAATGTAGTGCACGGAAATACCTTTGTTTGGACAGGGTGACGCGGACGATCCTCCAGCAGGCTGAACCGCGCTTATATCCCACGAGCGTTAGAGGCGTTTGTCTCCGATTTATGATTTCCGTCTTTCCCACCTTCTCCTGTGTACGTATCTGATCATCGTCCTATTGTCTTGAAGCTCGAAGTTCCATTTTCTTTTTCGGAAAAGCCATGGCGTCTTGATGTTCGTGTCCTGCAGGACGTGCGCTCAAGATCAGATTTGTCACGAGGAATACGTGTGCCGCTCACGGCGTCCGGTCCTGAAGATGGGGATGCACTTAAAACACAGTGGCGCCTGTACTGCGCAGTAGAGGGGCGTTCGCTTCGTCGACGCGTTTCTGGAGAGCTTGCTGATACTGAGATGAAGTTACGCATTGCTTTGCGCGCCGAGACGCCTTCTCCTCTGATGCGAGCGTGGCAGCATGAACTGCGTGAACGCTTTCAGCACTTGACTGCTGCTTCGTCTCTGGCGGCAGCAGCATGGTGCTGTAGACACAACCCATGTGCACATCCCGAGGTGCTGCGCTACGCGAGACATTCGTTTTTTGGGCAATCAGAGCCATCAGTCTCTATGACAGCACAAATACCACCTGCGCAGCGACTTCCTACGCGTGATCTATCTGTTTTCTTGGCGCATTTTGAAGCAATGTCGTGTTCGGGCATGCGGACTAACTGTGATGAAACACCGCCAAGCTTAGAAGTTTGCCCCGTATTTCTCAAGAAGCTGCAGATCGCCTGCACGTCCCTCCGTCGGCTGAAGAGGTAAAGGCGGCGCTGAAATCTATGAAACGTGGAACGGCCCCTGGGCCAGGCGGCTTTCCGGTTGAGTTTTACTTGACATTTTGGGATGAGATTGGTGCTACATTTACCGTGGTTATTCAGCGATGCTACGAAGATGGTGTCTTTCCATCAAGTTTTCGAGATGGACGCATTGTGGTTATTCTAAAAGGTGATGCTTCCTCTGTTAATCCTGAAGATTGGAGACCTACCACGCTCCTCACTGTTGACTATAAGATATTCGCGGTGGTAGCCGTTGAACGTTTGAGGGGTCTGTTAAACACCCTGGTAGGCTATCACCAGACTTCACCAGTGCTTGGACGAGAAATACACAGCTTGTCATTTACTGCACGGGATATCATAGCTTATACTCCGTCGCGATCTGCGCGTGGTATCCTTGTGTCTTCGGACCAGGAAAAAACGCTTGACCGACTAGAGCACGCGTATATTCTTAATTTGCTTACAGCCTTCGGCTTTTCTTATTCGTTTGTGGAAATGATTAAAAATACATACACTGGTCTAAAAAGCACACTAGTTCTCGATGGCTGGGAAAGTGCCGCCTTATCCATAACACGTGGGGTTCGTCAGGAATGTCCATTGTATCCTGTGCTATTTGTCCTCAGCCTTGAGCGATACTTGCGTGCTTTTGACGCGGATTCACGTGTCCGGGGTCTTGCGCTTCCTGGTATCGGTGTCGTGAAAGTCACAACTTTCGCTGATGATATAGCGTTGTACCTTTCAGATGAAGATAGGCTTTCACGCAGCCTGCGTGTATTTTTACAGTATGGTGACATTGCAGGTGCAGCGTTGAACATCTCCAAATCTCGGTATTTCTTCATTGGCTCTCCAAACTCCAGGCTTCGCGCCGGTTTTCCCATTCAGCTGGCCGCGTCCATTAGTATTTTAGGTATTTTGTACAACCACTGCAGCATTTGCGAATGCATTTGGTTAAACGCTCTCGAAGAAGTAAGACTGAAAATTCAGGATGCACCGGATTTTGACTTCCCGCTTCTTGAACGGAGGCACCTTGCGCCGACTGTATTTGGCGGTCACATTTCGTACCTTTCTCACGTCGTGCAACCATCTTTACGTATCGTGCGATCACTGCAGTCTGCTTTGTGTTCCTTTTTTTGGTCAGGTGGCACTGAGTTGGTCTCTCGCGCGGCACTGGGACAGCAGCGTTCTCAGGGAGGCATTGCTTTCCTTTCAGTGTCCATACGCTGTCGACTGCTGGCACTGCGCTTCCATTTGCGCCTAGTGCAAGGGGAGGAATCTCCCGCACGAACGCTTGCATATTACTTTCTGGGTACTCACCTTCGGCATTTGATGGCTAATGTGCAACTTGACAGGGGGCCACAGTCAATAAGACTTCCTGCGTTTTATGCTACAAATGTTGCTTTTTTTCGCCATGTCAAGTCGAGCTGTCCTGGCATAGATGTTTTGAACAACCACATAGTTGAGACAACTGCTGCTTTGTTGCTTCCGTTTGTCCCGCTAGCCCTCCGTGCTCGCTCTAGACGGGTGTCTTGGAGCACGTTAACGGCTTCTTTTCTGCCTGGACATCTCCGGGACTTAATGTGGCGCCTGGGATTGGGTGTGCTTCCTACTCTCGACCGCCTCGAAAGGTGGAGAATGGTCCAGTCAGCAACATGTCCGAACTGCTCCCTACGGCAAACAAATCAGCATTTTCCGAGGCATTGTGTCATTGCTCGCGTTTTTTGAAGTGCCATACTTGCCGGATTTCGCTGCCTCAGACTAAATCGCTTGGTTTCTTCTGGGCGTTGTTTGCGAGGCCGCTTCGCTTGTCTTCTCATTGTTGCCGGCTCTTCCTGCCTCTGGCGCAACCGCTGCGAGGCGGTTGCAGTGGGCCGCCGCCGCCGCCCGCTCTACCCGATCCTAGAGCGATTATACTCGCAGCTACTGTCTGTTTTGTCGGAGGAGCTCTTCTTCCTCGGTGAAGAGGAATTTCTTCGGCACTGGTCTTGCCCTTTTGCGTCGGTTTGTGACGGACGAGTGAAACTTGTCTTTCGACCGGCCTGGTATTGGTAGGCTGGTGTGTCGATGCACCGGCAGAAATGGCATGCCAACATGTAAATATGCAAAATGTACATATTCATGCTTTATTTGCGTCTCTTGTTTACCTCGAAGTATTTTTGTGGTTGTGTTTGTGTTTACATATCTATGTTCATGTAAAGTACGTCTGTTTTCTCATCATCGTTAGAGTATGTCTAAGAAGGAAATGTTCTGTTGATTGTTATTGACGTTTGTGGCAATAATTTTTCTCTAAACAAAGCCATTTGGGAGATATATATTCCCGCAAAAGAACTCGCTCTCAAGCGGTGGCGTTGTGGTGCATTCCACATCTGGCACTCGACTAGACCATACGCGGGATGGCTCGCTCCTTGCGAGTTGAACAAACGGCTGACGCTGGCCTGGATGAAGGTCTTTCGTGCCCTCCACCGGGCTACCGCTTTTTAGTGCCGACTTTGCCGACTGGTGAAGGAATGGAACTTTGTGTTTTTCTCCACGGAGACCCTTCGAAGAGGCCCTATTGAATTGAAGATTTCCTGGACACCTTGAAGAAGCTGGCGTGCTCAAGGCTGTCAGTGGTATAGGTGCGTTCAAATGAGCCATGTCTGGCTTGTCAAGTTTCGCAAGCGATAAGCTAAGAACACTGTGGTTGTCAAACGAGGCTTACGTGTGAAAGGTGTATATTGTGCAATTATTGATCCTTGTAAGCAGAAAATTAGGCTGAAGATTCAGTGGGTGCCTTTCCACATCCCAGGAGAGGCTCTGTGAAAGTCTCTGAGTAAGTTTGGTGAAGTGAAGGACGTGCGTCTTGACGAGTGGCGTGTTCCTGGATTTGAGTTCGCAGAATCGAGAACGCGAGTTGTACAGATAGTCCTCAATGAAGGTATGTCAGTCGAGGAACTACCACATCTGTTCAAGTTCTACAACGGTTCTGTACTTGTCGTTGTGCCTGGACGAGCGCCAGTTTGCCTGAGGTGCCGAAGGCGTGGGCATATCAGACGTGATTGTCAGACGCCACGCTGCACGGGGTGTCGTGCTTTTCGGCACGAAAGAGAGGACTGTGCTAGAACATATGCCAGTGCTATTCGCGCGTCTCCTACTGTAGACGACAACCACGAGAACATTATCGACGCCTACGAGGCTGAGACTGCGGCACTAATGGTGGAAGACTGTTCTCCGCAACGCGGACCAAGCGGACAACCTGAGTGCTCTGAAATTTCGCTGACAGAGCCTGAGGTCATCGATGAGGAGACGGTTGAAGACCAGAACGAAGTGGAGCAACAGGAATGCGGAGACCGCCACTGCTGTGACTTGTCGAAGGATAGCACAGCGCTGACAAAGCACCCGAGCACGGACGCTACCTTGCCAAGCGAGGAGGCATCCGACTGCAAGCACAAACGCCGCGAGCGCCCGTCACCCAAGGCCGGGGGTCTAAAGGGCGATACATCTGCAATGTCTCGATCGGCGTCCTCGTCGCCTGCGCGCGGCGAACCGCGCAGAAAGTGAGCGTTCTGGCCTTGAGCCTGGACGCGCACTGGTGCACACTCTAAGGCGAAAGGATGTTAAAAGGGTGTGTTGTTCGTCCTTTTGGATACTAATGGGGCTGCCACAACCATTAATCCCTTTAAGGACTAACGGCACCGGGTTTAAGAGCTAATCCCCTCAAGGGACTGAAATTTAGTCCACATATTTACACCTTAATGAGTAACCGTTAGTCCCACGGTTCACCCCAAAGGACTAACATTTATTCCTCATATTTGTACCTTAGGAGCAACTGTTAATCGCCACAATTACACCTTATCGGTCAATCGTTAATCCTCACAGTTGCACCTTGCCGGACAAACGGTTGATCCACTCAAATACTCCAATCGGATGAACTTTTTGTCCCCAGTTCAAACATTGTTTTTGTTTATTTTCCGCCAGGCCTAAGACTTTTTCGCCTGTTTTTCTGCGCACTGAGCAGCGAATTCCGCAGAAAAGAACATGCGAAAAAGTAGTTAGCGACCTATGTGTAACTGCTTTCACAGTCACGGCTACAACAAAAGACAAAAGTGAGACATCAAAATGATTTGGTTTTCTACATACACATGAAGTTTCCCTATTCTTTTGGGTGAATTCATGTTGAAGTGTACAAGTCCAGTTTCGTTGTCAAATCTTGTTCACTCTTTGGGGAGCTCCTCCGACGGAAGCGATAAATGACAGGCATTGCAGACGCCAGCGCACGCAGCCTCCTGCCTGTTGTGTTTCCACGGCTGCACGTACAATAATATAATGAAAATAGTTAGGCACACGTCACAGAAGATGAAAATACACGCATATGACAAGTACGTGAATGTTAATATAAAAACAAACATTTAAATATGACACACAATTAACCTTACTTTCACATCTCGCACAGTCCTTCTGAAGCTGATCTGACGAAAACGATGGATGACGAGCATCGCAGACTCCAGCACACAGTCTTCAGCACGGTGCGTGCCCACGGCTGCACAATAGGTATGTAAAATAGTGAGTCACACGTGACAGAGGAAGAATACAAGTGTATATGAGAAATACGTGCAAGGTGAAATGAAAACATATATGACATATGACATGCTAATAATTTCACCATGATGTCACACATCGTCAAAGAGTCATTCTGATCCCCGTAGCGCAACAGCTTAGGAGCGCCGGCCGCAGTCACAACTCCGCGAACCACCGTGCCGCTAACAAGTCGGCGAGTCCTAAACCAGCGACGTCGTTCAGCTCGAGCAAGCGAACGCGAGACCAAACACGGCACTGAACGTGGAGTGTCTGCCGCCAGCGAACTTCGAACAGGAGAGTGAGCGTAGGCTTGGCCGCCGCAAGGAACAGTGCCGAGCTGGTTTGGAGATAGCGCCGGAGAAATCGACGGTAATGCGGCTCTTCTCCACAAACTCGAGCGAGTGCAGCGAGCAAACCCGAGTCCGCCGCCACAGCCAACGGACGGCGCCGAGCTGCTTGCGACCGACTGACGGGAAAGGCAAGTGTAATGGCGACCAATTTTCAGTGAGTTCGGACGCTAGCGAAAGCCCGCCAGCCCGTGCTGGTGCACTTACAGCACGCGACATACTACAACCAAGCTCTTTACGAGAACCCGCAACGTGCTTTCGATGACTCCCAACACAGCGACGACGTCTCAGCCCAATATCGTCAGCACGGAGCTCATCGCGGCGGCGAAGACAGGTGAGCACTCGATGAGCGAGCGTACGGGAGGCCGACGGCAATGGCGACCAACTTCCAGGCGGTCGCAAAGCACAGGCGAACTGCAGACGCCGAGGCTGAACTTCGCGATGCATTTCGTGCGTGCGATATACAACATGACCAAGCCCGTTGCCGGCAAGCGCGATCGCTATCGCAGACGCGACAAGTAGAGTCGAAAAAAGAATGATAACCCACTTTCCTTAGAATCCAGCGCTGTTTTCTGCCCTGAGTCGGACTGAAGTATATATTCAATAGGCCTTTTCTTCTCGGCCGCCATATTGGCCTTCCCAACTGTTGCTGTCGTGTGTTGGTCGTGACTATATTGAAACCAGAGATATAGAGCACGGCGTGGGGACGTGTCGAGACTTGCTCAAGACTTCATGGGTGCAGCGAAACGCTAAAGCAGCAGCCCACGCTCATCCAGGTGTACACACAAGCATTACGTCATAATTATTAGATCGTCCAATTCAGGCGGCCGTGGTCGAGACTCCAAGTGCGACGCTACGCGACCACCGCCGGCAAAATACGGGGAAAGACTGAGCCATAAGAGGAGGAGAAGGACATGTGTTCTGTGGAAAATGAGGGCTGGTCACCTTGGCAATGCTTTTTGCGCTGCCTGCAATGCCCGGGCGGTTCAACCCAGTGGAGACTAAGTGGTTTCACGCCACACGTTTCCCTCCGTGGTTGCACCTGAACGGTCTATCCGTTCATCACGCAAGCCTATTGGGCTCCGTTACTCCTTTTTCGGGTAATTTTGCCTTAGAGTGTGGTGTTGAGCTAACCTTGTAAGTATGTTCACACTTGTTGAAAATGATACGTCTGACTGCACCGATTCGCGTAGGCACGCTTAACGTGCGTGGATTGTCTGCAAGGCGTAAACAGTGTCTAGTTATGGCGTCTCATTGAAGGAAAAGACTTGGACATACTTGCTGTCCAAGAAACAAAGGTCGAAAGCGAGAGTGGAACCAAACATATGGTTGCTTCTTTCAGCGCGCGTTGTTACCCGTGTTACCCTTGCAATAGGTACTTCTGCACGGTGTGCAAAATTTCTTAATTAAGAAATGCTTCATTGTTGAAGAAACATTGGTTACATCTTTGTATGGAAGGTTTGTTTTGTGCGATTTTACCTTTGAAAATGCAAAATTTAGAATAATTTGCGTGTACGCATCAACAGACCCTCGTGATCGCTTATCTTTTTTTCAAGAATTGCGTCCTTATTTTGAAACGAATAGGCTACTTGTTGTTCTTGGTGATTTTAACTGTGTGTTTTGTGCAGATGATTGATCTAGTTGCTTAGATAGAAAAGATGACAGTGCCAATTACCTAAAAGAGAGTATTGACAAGTATTCCCTTCAGGATGTTGCTTTCCTTGCTAAAGGCGGATTGCAGCGTCATCTATTCACAACTTTATTCTGATGGACATATCCACATGAAATGGTGTTTTTAGGTTTTCGTACTTCTATAGCGATATTGCTTGAAATTCCATGACATCTGTACAGTGATGCTGATGAATTGTGCTGTACTGAATGTTTTTCGCTTTCCTCACCACTGTCCTTGTTTTTGTTTTTTTGTTTTTTGTTCACGAAACTGTTTACACGAGTATATGCCTCACTCCTTTTTTTGTTGTTCACGAGCCGCGATGTAGGCCTAATCAGGAAACAGTTTCGTCTGTTCCCTTTTGCCTCATCTCGGTGGCATGTAACTGTTGTGTACACATGCCAGAATAAAGTATTATTATTATTATTATTATTATTATTATTATTATTATTATTATTATTATTATTATTATTATTATTATTATTATTATTATTATTATTATTATTATTATTATTATTATACTCACTTTCAGGGATCTAGCAACGCAAGATTGGACAGAGCTTACGTGGCATTAGAGATGGGAAACTTTTGTGATGATTATGGTGTTGAACAAGCCTCATTCAGTGATCACTCACTTGTTTTGTTTTCCTTGGGCCAAAAAGAAGCGCCTAAACGTGCATTTATATGGGACCTCTGGAAGTTAAATGCCAAACTACTTAGTGATGATAAGTTTTTCAATTGTATCAAACAAGAATTACACCAATATAACACCCTTGCATTTAGTAACTGGTCCTTTAAATCTACTGTGAAAATTTGCGCCATGGAAAGGGCTGCAGAAATACGGTAGAAGGAACGAGTGGGGGAGAACAGTTTAAAGACGTTACTTGTTGAATACAGCAAGGCAGGAACAGAAATCCCTGCATTTTACGACGAAGTTAATGGAGATACTAAAAATAAACTTGAGGCCATCGACGTCACTAAATTCCAAGGTGCGGTTGTAAGGGTTCGAGCAGACAAGTTACTTGCAGATGAAATGCCTAATCAGCGATTTCTCACTACGGAAAAAAAGTATGCGCGTGCTAAAGACATCACAGAAATTGAATAGAATGGTCAGTTAACGACTAAACCAGAAGATATAAAGAATGCATTTACAGAATATTATCGCAAATTATTTTCCAATCGTATGCCTAAAGAAGCCACTTTTGAAAAAGATTTTCTAAGCTTTTTGCCAACGATAGATTGCCAAGATACAGAAGGTATATCGGTTGATATAACGGCGAAAGGGATGGAAATAGTTATAGACCAATTGCATAACGGGAAATCTCCTGGCCCAGACGGGATAACGGCAGTATTCTACAAGACTTTCAAGACAGAGTTAGCCACTGTTTTACAAAAGGTTTTCGCTGAATCTTTTAACAAGGGTAGCCTACCACCTTCATTCAAGAAAGCACGCACTCTTCTGATCCCGAAAAGAAAAGACCCAGTAAATCAGAAATATGTGTCTGGTTATAGGCCGATAACACTGACGAATGTTGACTCCAGAATACTAATGAAAGTTCTGGCGATGCGGTTGCCAGCAGTCATATGTACACTGGTTGGCCCACATCAAACCTGTGGAATAAGAGGAAGATCAATTTTTACGAACATACATGTAACACGAAGTATATTCGAGTGCTGTGACGCTGACTTCAGAAGGGCTGCAATGTTGCAAATCGATCTAGTGAAAGCTTTCGATCTAGTTTGTCATAGCATTTTGTTTAAATTGTTAGAACATGTTGGCAATGGCTCTGTGATACTGAAGGGTGTTCCGATGACTTACAATTGTTCAACCAAGTTGACTGTGAACCGCGAGATAACTAGGAGAATTAATATATGTTCATCTGTAAGGCAAGGATGCCCACTTTCACCTTTATTATTTGCTTTGTACCTGGAACCTCTGTGTGGGGCCATTACAAAAAAATTTAAATATACGGTGTTTCATTTAGGATCGTGTGAAGTGAAGATATTGGCATATGCTGATGATGTTGCAATACTTTGCACCAGTCAGGAGAGCGTACCCACCTTCATGAGCATTGTACGAAGGTTTTGTGATGCTACTAGTAGCATTATAAACATAAACAAGTGTGTTGGGCTGTGGCATGGAAATCGGGAAGCGTTCCTAGCGGTTTATGAACGGATCAAATAGTCAAGCGAGCCTAACACATACCTCAGTGTTCCGCTTGACCAGTATAAGAACAACGATGATCTGTGGGCCGAGAAAACCAAAGGGCTATCTGTTCTGACACAGAAATGGGGAGTCCGTGATCTGTCCATCTTCGCTCGCACGACAATATGCAACGTCTTAGTATCGCAGCTGGTTTGCTTGCTGCAGGTACTGTCGTGTTCCAGGATCAATATCCAAAGGATTCATAGGCTTCTTGCTGTTTTCGTGTGGCAATCCCAGTACAAACGGACAAGCCCCAACAACCTCTTCTTAAGACTAAAAACAGGCGGTTTAACCTTGCCACACTTAGTTTTAGAGGCAGGTTGCATCAAGGTTTCTCTTTCTACGTGATCAACCACATCCGTTTTTACGTACATTCCTTCAAATCAGGCAAGCCGAACTTTATTGTTACCTCGAATGACGAATTCCGCTATGGTGTCAGTACCTTCCTTCGAGAAGTTGTTGCGGCTTTTTGATTTCTTAGTGCTAGATTTAGTTTGGAGTACTTATCTAATGTCACTCGGAAGCGTTTGGCGAGAGACCTGATTGAAACTGTTTTTCCTGTTCCTTTGTATCGTTCTATGTATAGTGGAAGCCAAGGAGAGGACGTTTTGAAAAGAGTTAAAAAAGATGATCATACCAGCTGGAGTTAAAACGTTCTTTTATAAGCTGCGCACGAACACGCGGCCGGTGAAAACGTGGCTAGAACAAAGAGGCAATTTTTTACCGTGGGGATCCGATTGCCTATTGCGCCGAAAGCCTGAGTCGGTAGATCATGTTTTTATAGATTTCTGGGACGCATTTTTGTTCTGGCATGTTCTACAGAGAACACTTAAGAAATATTTACCTCTCACTTCACATGGTATTCGAGTTTTAGCAATAGAACCTGGCCTACTAAAATTTGATATGTTCTTTTTCCTTGGCTTACACAGCATATGGCTAAGCCACATGGCAGTCAGACATTGTGATTTAGACGCGCGGACAGTACGTATTTATTTTATTGAACATATATGGAAGTTGCGAGAAGTTTTTGCAAAACTTTGCTACAATGATGAACTGCTAAATTTTATGGATAAATTGTGTCATTTGAAACCATTTTAAGTATGTGTGGCAAATGACTCATCTGCCTTGAAGCCATGGAATTGATCTAGAAGCTCCGTGAGAGTGTGTTTGCTGTGTTTTGAATGTCACATGCTGCAATAAAGAAAAAAAAGGTGGCGTCGTGGTGCAGTGGGTAGGACATCTGCTTCACATGCATGAGGTTCCAAGTTCGATTCCAGTGCTGGGGTGGTCTGTAGATGTAGGTGATTGTAATAATAAAGGTTTTCTAAGTACCTGTGGCTCTGTCTACTGCATTATTGGCGAAAGCCGCTAATTGTTTTTTTCGTATTGATAAATCATTGATGGCTTACGATTGAAAGTCATGAGCCAATTTACATTGCTTGTCAACAATTGCCTTTGTGATATTTTAATTAATCCACAACGTATTTTCCGTCGCCATTTCATTTTCACTCAATGATAAATCTAAATCGGCTTCATTGACGGCTTCCAAGTGAAAGACATGGGCCAATTTTTAATACGGGTGAACAATTTCCTCAATTGTATTTCAATTGAACTGTCATATGTATTTTTGATCCCATCAGTTGTCATTGTCATAACTTCTCTTTGTTTTTTTTTCAATAAGAACTTTCGTAAAGAGGTTGCAAATGGTCGTGCGAGGGAAATGGATAAATCCCTACCCTCGAATATTTCCGCCTTTTCAACAATTTCAACTGCATGACAGCACCTGTAAGGATTACTGTCACTGTACCTTTCCAAGGGTACGCCTATGTATTTCTCTGGTGTTGTCACTCATTGAACATTCATGAACTAGTTAAGTGTGAGTTCCCGATTTCTATGCCAAAAACCATGACAATTTGCGCAGTTAACTGTTGTTCCATTAACCTAACAAAAACGTGTTGCTATGTTGACTGCCCCTGTGATAGTTCCAACGTTTGTACAAAAGATACCTATGCCATCCGCGTACACCAGCGGGTGCGCTTAACATGAATGAAGCCGGAATCCTTTAATAATGTTGCTGCGTAATAAACTTAGCCAGAATCCTTCAATATAAATACAAAAAGGGAGAGGAGAAAGCGCGCACCCTTCGTGCACGGATCACTGCAGCTCTATCGATTTACCTAACTCTCTGTTAACAATCAGACGAGTGGTACAACCCATTATGCCACATTAACGGCTTCAAATATTATTACCAACTTTAACATGCTCTAATATGGCTATGAGCAAATCGTGCCGCACGCAATCAAATGTTTTCTCCAAGTCAATCTGAAGCATACCAACCGCAATGCCCAAGTTATTAGTGCATTCTAATACATACCTCACTGAATGAAAGTTCGTGAACATGCTCCTTCCCTTTACTCCGCATGTTTGATGCAGGCCTAAATTTCTTGCGAATATGCCCCGCCACGGTGGTCATGTGGCTAAGGTACTCGGCTGCTGACCCGC
This sequence comes from Rhipicephalus annulatus, assembly GCA_013436015.1. Classification (NCBI taxonomy): domain Eukaryota; kingdom Metazoa; phylum Arthropoda; class Arachnida; order Ixodida; family Ixodidae; genus Rhipicephalus; species Rhipicephalus annulatus. Next base: position 135,041 of record WOVY01010539.1, on the reverse strand, counting down.
AGGTCACGGGATCAAATCCTGGCTGTGGCGGCTGCATTTCCGATGGAGGCGGAAATGTTGTAGGCCCGTGTGCTCAGATTTGGGTGCATGTTAAAGAACCCCAGGTGGTCGAAATTTCCGGAGCCCTCCACTACGGCGTCTCTCATAATCATATGGTGGGTTACGACGTTAAACCCCACATATCAATCAATTATTTCTTGCGAATATAGCAACACCACCATAAGGGTTATCTGCACGGTAACAGTATTCCGATACATATTGTGGGAAAAAATATAAGGTTTTGTCTCCAGATGAAATCCATGTTTCGGTTACACAAAAGAGTTTAAAGTGATGATCTGTATTATCCAGAAATACATTACTGTCATCGAAATGCCTTTTTAAGCTACGAGCATTGACATGAATGGCTGAGTTTATGAGAACCAATTTTTTCGGATAAATCTTGTGCACAAAAACAATCTATGATGCAGTTGCTCTATTGTCATGAAATATACGCAAGTCACTTTTGCTGCAAGTTGGAAATACCTTGTCATTCACGTTTTTTATGGCCTTAACTACGCAGTTTTCCGTCCATAAGTAAAGCGTTCTAGTTTGCATTTTTTTCGCTCCAGTGCCGTAGCAAACAACGTCTTGTTCAACGGAATCAAATGTTCATTAACTTATAGTGAAGCGTCATTGCTGCCAGAGAAGCCAAGCCTCCCAATTGTAAAACGCGCCTTCCAGGCTTTCCGAAGAAAGTTTGTTCGTATAGCACGGGAGCGAAAACGGACAATAAGTTCTCTTTTTCCGGCATTTCACGTAAAAGCACAGTGAACAACATCAATGTCCTCCACCTTCACAGGGCTGCCAATCTTGTCACCAATTTTCTAAATTATTATGAGGCACCATTTGCCTTGAGTCTGTGGGACGCCTCGCATCTCAAAGTTATTTACACGAGAAAACTGATCCAATTCTTGTACTTGATGAGAAAGCTGATCATTCTGTTTTCTAAGTTCTTTATTTTCGGTGACAAGAAATTTGAGGTCATCGAAAGAATCACTGGTGAATGACCTGCTCTTTTTTAGGCTTTCGAGCTCTTGCTGTAGTGCCTTATTTTCTTTCGCCAATTCTTTTTTTTTCCAAATTAGAGATAACCATCAGTTATTCTTTCATTTCAATTTCAAAGGTACCGCGCAAAGTTACTATTTCTTTTGCGACTGAAGGAATCATTGAAGCCATACTGCATAGGCAACCGGTACACAGTGAATGCACGGAAAGTTTGATAAGGAGCGTAATGCAGGTAGGAGCAGTATTAGTTTGACGCCAGCAGCAGTCTGCTGTCTCAGATCACCCGTGCAGCAATCTTCAGAACAAGGTGGCATCTGTGATGTACTTGCGTCGAATGTAACAATTGCAATATGTCGTATTGCCTTCTTCTGCCGCCTGGTCAATTTTAGTTTCTTTTTTATTTGTGCGTGGCATTTCGCATGAGTTCGAACACACACGTCAGCCGCTCCCTATCAGCCGCGAGGTGCCTTCCGAGAATTCACTGTGGTTTCTAGTCCACAGCTTGAAGTTTCAGGAATACCACGTATGCTGGTCATACGAGCGCCGGGGTAGCAAATCTTTGTTGTCATTGGTGTCGACCACACGAAGTTAAGATATCGGTAGTGCAGATATGTATTGTTAACAATTTACACAAGTCTTGCGCACACCGCATGTAAGAAAGCTTGGCCAAACAAGTGCAGATGTTGAAGGCAGCCAAGTACCCGCAGCACCTGATCACTTCGGTTGCTGAAAAAGTGGACAAAGCGGCTAAGAAGCGGCCGAAAGCGGCCACAGTGGGAGGCGGAAGTCATTATGAGCACAAAAGAGTGGCAGTGATTCTCTTCCCACAAGGCAAACAGCCTAAAAAGGGCCGGCGAACGTGCCGGACTCAAAGTTGTAGTGTCGGCACCCGAGAAGTTATCCTGGCTATGCCCTATCACTTCGCCGGTGAAGAAGTCAAGGAAGGTGAGTGCAATAAATTATCCAAACAAGTTTCATGGACTACTCGGAGAATGTGGTTCACAGAATTAGGCTTACTTGTATCCTAATGTACGTAGTGCAGGTGGAGCGCTGTATAAATGTCCGTCTACGTAGTTATTGTAATAAGGTGTGTAAGGCAGCGGACGGCAATCTCGCGAACTTCTGTAGAGAATGTAGGTGTCAGCTAGTTATAGATAACACTGTGGTGTTATATCGAGACTCAGGTATTGACTATACTGACTATCGAAGCCGCTGGGATGAAGAGGGATCAATCAACTCTGATTAGTGCTTTCTCAATTGTCTTAACAAGCATGTAACTTCATTTCTTGAAGCGTCCACATACGGTAGTCACATAATGCACACCTTGGCCCTTTTACAGACGCTATCTGCGTATGCGAAGTGTTCACGTAGACCCTTGCTGGCGCATACGATCCCGACAGGTGTTGGCACGATTAAATTTTGCGAGTGATAGCTCGACTTTTTTGGCTGATCTTTTATTTTGTGTAGTTCCCATGCTTCTTTCTGGATGCTATTTGGCGTTCTCTTCTATTTAAAATTTCAGTAGAAAAAACGTCTTGTCTGTGTTCTTCGCTCATGTTACGTACTATCGACGTCAAATGAAACCCGAACAGCGGAGCGCGTGTTCCGAGCATAAGAAACAGTGTAGTGTTGGCCATCCAGTCATCAACATCGACAGGCGTGCACATCCAGTTTGGCAGCACTGCACGATCCACATACAGTGTGTTATTTTTCTCTCTTGTCTAGTTTTCGTATGGTGGTAGTGGTGGCCATCGTGGGCGTGCCAAGCGCTATTGATCGTATCACTCGCAATTCCTTGCTTTTACTACAGCATCGCAGTGCAATCGGTGACCTGGCGCGATAAAATGAAAAGATAATTACAATTGGTTTGCGGTTGATTTTCAAACAATCGTCGTATCTCGTTCGCCAGCGCTGCTTCACCTGCACCCTGCTTTCAGAGACCGACGCGAAAACGCATCACTTTAACTGGAAATGCCGAGCTCTTGTCCGGAAGAGACAGCACAGAACGTTTCGCTTTACCAGCACGAAGTGAAACAGCATGAAATTGCAAGCATTATGAACCGATATTTGTCTACTATAAATATAATTAGCCAGGAATTCTATGATGGACTCCCCGATGACGAACCGTGCTACAATACTCGCCTTCGGCTGCGATAGTTTAATTTCTGTTTTTTAGCCCCGCCGCGGTGGTCTAGTGGCTAAGGCACTTGGCTGCTGACCCGCAGGGCGCGGGTTCGAATCCCGGCTGCGGCGGCTGCATTTCCGATGGAGGCGGAAATGTTGTAGGCCCGTGTGCTCAGATTTGGGTGCACGTTAAAGAACCCCAGGTGGTCTAAATTTCCGGAGCCCTCCACTACGGCGTCTCTCATAATCATAGAGTGGTTTTGGGACGTTAAACCCCACATATCAATCAATCAATTTCTGTTTTTTATTTAGTTCTTTTCAAATACCATACCTGGAGCACAAGCAAAAGTATTGCACTCTAGGGGGACCACGCAGTGCTGCCACACCGGATGTGCGGGCCTGTCTGTGCCAATGACTGGTCGACGGCACGCACTATGCATCGATAAGGCTTGTGCCCCGCGCTCCGCTGTTCACGTTTCGTTTGATGTCGATAGTACGTACATGCCTTACGTGCTTACAACAGTTATGGGTCACTCACAACGCAGCCAATAGTGCATTTTACGACGCTGAGAACGACGTACCTGATAGTACAGCCAATGGAGACCGCTCGTGAAACCGATGTAAAGTGTGGGGTTGGGCTAGTGGCAATACATTAAACTTCTCAGCGCAAAAATTTCAGACAACCAACACAGGAAATGAGGACAAGTGCAGGCTTTCAACTGATTTATTACTACTAAGGCACATTTATATGCTACAGAAAAGAAGATATGATCACTCGCTTAAGTGGAGGAAGGAGGAGGAAGCAACAAAAGGGAGAAAGCAGGGAGGTTAACCAGAAAGACATCCAGTTGGCTACCCTACACCCTGGGATTAGGGAAGGGAACAAGAAAGACGAGAAAGAGAGAAGAGAGGGAAAGAAAAAAAGGTGGGGGAGAGACTGACAGTAATTTCACTGCAGCGTGTAGAACTCTACCGCATGTCAGAGGCGTTCACACGAGCCTGTCTTTCTCAGGAAACACAGCAGGGCTTTCACTGCCTTGTGGGCTGTCGAGGCATGTGGACGTTGGCGTAATAGCAACTGCACAGAAAGAGGCTGATCATCCAGTCGCTGCATTGCGTTAACAAGTACTTGTCTATCTGAGGCAAATCGAGGACAGTGGCACAGCAGGCGTTCGATATTTTCGTCAGTGCCGCAAACATCGCACACCGCACTGTCAGTAATTCTAATTAACGTGGTATAAGCTTTCGTGAAAGCAACTCCCAGCCAAAGGCGATAGAGAAGCGAAGCTGCACGTCGATGTAGGCCCGGTGGAGGCCGGTGTTGTAGTGAAGGGTCGAGCTCGGTCAGTCTTGTACGTCGCATGCTTGGTGTGTTCCACTAAGTCAGTGTAAGACTGCGGGCCAGTTGACGAATCTGCCTCACCACATCCGCTCTTGAAAGCGAAATCGGAACGCTGTTCGCTTCTTTATGTGACGTGCGAGCTGCATGATCTCCAGAATCATTGCCGCCTATACCACAATGCCCAGGTAACCACTGAAAGACGATGTCATGGCCTTTTTGTATTAAAAGGTGGTGAAGTTTCACGGTTTGGTTGGTCAACTGGTCGTGGCATCCGCGTCGAAGAACTGATATCAGGCACTGTAACGCTGATTTTGAGTCAGAAAACACAGCCCATTTACCTGGTCTTTCTTCTGAATTGATGAGTTCCAGTGCATTGCGCACAGCCTCGAGTTCTGCCGTCATTGACGTTGCCACATGTGAAGTCTTAAAACACCGAGTTACCCCTTGTGATGGTATAACCACTGCTCCACCTGAACTAGACGGCGTAGTAGAGCCATCCGTGTAAATGTGCACGTGGTTACTGTAGTTTTCTTTCAGTAGGAATAGACACAGTTGTTTCAGGGCATGTGTCGGTAAGTCCGATTTTCTCCTCGTTCCTGGAATCAATAAGTGAACTCGCGGCCGGCTCAAGCTCCAAGGAGGAAGCAGTGGCTTTGATGCAGGTGCGTATGTCTCAGTAAACGATGAACGATGCTTGTAGACAATAGTGCCGTATGTCGTGCGGGGCCTTTTCAGCAGCTAGGCTCGCCAGGTGATGAGAATAGGTCCTGGCATAATACCTGAGGTGCACGCGCATTGTCTCGGTAATAATATGCGTTTTTATCGAGTGATCTTGAGCGATGGCAATGGTTTCAGCCGTTGAAGCACTGCGGGGTAATCCAAGGCATATCTTAAGTGCTTGGGCTTGAATGCTCTGAATTGCACGCAGGTTGGTCTTGCCGGTGTTAGATATTGCAGGTAAGCTGTACCGTAAGAATATGATAAACAGCACTCTGTACAGTTGTAGCATAGATGGTATCGGCACTCCCCAATTCTTTCCTGCAAGGAATTTGAACATGTGGCATGTTGCGATCAGCCGCTTCTTCACATAGTTCCCATGTGGAGTCCACGACAGTTTTCTATCTATTATGACTCCCAAGAACATGTGGCTTCTGCTGAACGATATGTATTCATCATTAATCGATATGCTGGAAGCAGACATTGGTTTCCGCGTGAACGCTACCACTGAACATTTTCCGCAGGACACCTCGAGGCCTTGTTTAGGAAGGTAGCATGACGTCGTTGTGGCAGCCTTCTGAAGGCGGGCGCGAAGCTGAGGCCTTGTCACACCTGATGCCCAAATGCAAATGTCATCAGCATAGACAGAAAGTTCTACAGTGCTAGGTTGCTGCTCGACTAGACCAATGAGAGTTAGGTTGAAAAGTGTAGGGCTTAGCACTCCTCCCTGAGGATCTCCTCGGCTGCTGTAATAATCAGGTGTTGGGCCATTCGCTGCCATCACGTAAAATGATCTCAGCTGTAAGTAGCTTTACACCCACATATATATCTTGCCACCAATACCTACTGTTTCCAAAGAACTAAAGATGGCTTCATGGGTGACATTGTCGTAAGCCCCCTTAACGTCTAGAAACAGGGCGGCGCACAGTCTCTTACAGGCTTTCTGGTGTTGAACATATGTCACCAGGTCAACAACGTTGTCGATTGACGAATGGCCGCACCTGAATCCGGTCATGGATACTGGATAGATTTCGTAGTTCTCTAAATACCACTCCATTTGTGTTAGAATCATTCGTTCCATCGTTTTTCCCACACAACTGGCAAGTGCGATAGGACGGTATGAGGCAATATCCAAAGGAGATTTACCAGCCTTTAGAAGTGGAATGAGGCGACTTGACTTCCATGCCTAAGGAACCGCACCAGCCTGCCAGGAGTCGTTGTATAGACGTAAGAATCTCTTCCAAGCTTCATCTCTAAGATTACAAAGGGCCCGATAGGTAATGCCGTCAGGTCCGGGTGCTGAAGAACGTCTGCACAGTGCCAGTGCCGCCTCTAGCTATTCCATAGAAAACTGGCATTCCATACGGGGATCACGTGAGGGCTGTGGGTTGTCAAATGTTCCTGTTCTTGATACTGTGAAATTGGAATCACCGACAACACTTTTACAGAAAGATTCTGCGACGTCAATCTCTCTGCATCGAAGGTGAAGTGCCAGAGATGTAAACGGGTGTCGCTGACCCAAGGTTGTGCTAAGACCCCGGACAGTTCGCCATATCAGTGATAGGGGCTTTCGTGGATCCAACGACTCGCAAAAGGATGTCCGACGTCGCCTAGCCAGTTTATCCATGTGCCGCTGCATTTTCTTTTGAATGCGTCTAGCCAGCCTCAAATCATCCATGCACTTTGTCCGTCGGTACCTTCGTTCTGCACGACGGCGTATTACGCGAAGTTTCTCAAGCTCAATGTCGAAATCGATGCGCTTGTGACTAGTCAAATGTGTATGCGTGGTATTCTGCAGGACATCGTTCATCAAGTCCTCTAGGTTATATGATGAGCCATCGGTACAGCAGTCTTCCATTAACATTTTGAATTTCGGCCAATCGGTGTATTTGAGGCCTCTTGAGTTCTCGCAGCTGGTGAAACCTTCTATACACAGGTAAGTTGGTATATGGTCGCTGCCCCGCGTTTCCAGATCCGAAAACCAGTGCACTTTCCTGGTAAGTGAGCGAGAAACCAATGTTAGGTCCAGGCAGCTGCTATAGGCTGATCCGTGTAAATATGTAGGGCTTTCATCGTTACAAACGCAGAGTTCGTACTCTGAGGCTAAGGAAACCAATTTTTCTCCTCTAGAGTTGTCCCTGGAGTTCCCCATAAGAAATGGTGGGCATTGAAGTCGCCAGTGATCACCCATGGCCTTGGAGTCGATGTCAGAATACCACGTAAGCGCTCGCCGTCAAGGCGGCTTGATGAAGATAGGTAAGCTCTGATAATCGTGAAAGCAAGCTTATCTTTCTGCACAGTAAAGCACAAATACTGATTCCCTTCATCAGGCGAGACTCTGTGGTGAACGTAAGTGAGTTGTTGGCGCATGAATACAATAATTTTGCTGCAGTCGCTGTGAGTGGCGGACATGAACCACTCATATCCTGACAGCTTGATTGTAGCACACAGGTTGGGTTCACAAATCACGATAATGGGGAAGCGGTTCACAAATACAAACTGTCTAAATTCAGACATGCGCGACTTCAGTCTTCTGGCGTTCCACTGAAAGACAGATGCATTCTTGATTTCCGCTCGAAACTACGGTGCCTCGCTGCCCATGGTTTTACCTTAGAGCTGCAAGCACCGGACTTAGGGTGCCCAGCACATGCAGTGCGGTCTGCGCAACCAAAGTCTTCATATTACTCAGTAGGACACGCATGGTACTCATCAGCGAATGCAGCAAGCTTATCACTTAATCTTCATTCATCGCATCACTGGTTTGAGGGGTCATCGAAGGCGGCGGGATTTGATGCAGCCCCGAAGTAGGTTGATTGATATGTGGGGTTTACCGTCCCGAAACCACCATATGATTATGAGAGACGCCGTAGTGGAGGGTTCCGAAAATTTCGACCACCTTGGGTTCTGTAACGTGCACCCAAATCTGAGCAACCCTAGAAGTAGGTTGACTTCGTGGAAGTGAGGACCACTGTTCGGAAGGTGCGACTGCTGTCCCTTTCTTCTGTTTAACAGTATCCCTCTTCAGTGAGCTCGGTGTTTGTGGGTCAGCCTCTTTGATAGAGGATGACATCTCTCTATCGGTAGAGCAGTTTTTCCGTGATGGTCTTCGCCCACGACGCCGTCGTCGGCGTAGTGTAGCGGCAGCTTCCCTGTGCGTTGAATTGTCCCGCACCATACACCTGAGTACCACGTGCTCGTTTCGCACCCGCGGGCAATCTTTGGATGAGGCCTCATGAGCGCCGTAGCAGTTTGGACATCGTAACATGGTGGCACTGCAGGCGTCTTTTGAGTGAGACTCAGCGCACCGCGGACACACAACTTTGTTCTCACAGACACCTTTTACGTGTCCCATCCTGAAGCACTTGTAGCATTGCAGTGGCTTCGGCATGTATGGACGCACTGAGTGGCGAACATGGCCAACTTTGACATATGAGGGAAGACTGTCTCCCTCGAACACAAGCCTCAAGCAGCGTGAGTTGCCGAGTCTGGTAATGTGTGTGATGCGGGTGCCTTCTGTCGCTAACTTCATTAGTATGGGCAGGTCATTAGCTGAGATAGAAAGATCCACATCATAAATTACGCCTACAGTGCTATTACAACCTGTAGCGACCATTGGCCGAACATTCACACTGCCGATTTCTGTTATTTGCCGAAGGCTTTGCAGTGCGCTACGGTGCATAACTTCTACAGCAAGGACATTCTTCCGTACATTGATCCTCACGTCTTTCATCTCATTCGGCACGGTTTCCTCGAGAAGCACAGAAAGAACTTGCCTGTTGAGGAGTCGCAAGTTAGATGCAGGGTTTTCGGGCATAAACAGCATGGTGTGCGGCCACCGCTGTGGTGCAGTCTTAATGGTGGAAACACTTGCCGACGATGCCGTCCGAAGCAGTCTTCGTTTTGTAGATCGATTCATGACGATCGTGAAGTCATCCTCCGATGACTCAAAGCCGTGCGAGTACAAATCGGTTGCCTCGCTGTCCGTGTCGCTCGACGCCTTGCTACGCTTCCTGGACGACGAAGCCCGGCGCGATGGTTGCACGCCTCGAACATTCTCAGGTGTGTCCTGAAGCATCACCGCAAAGGAGGGAGCGGCAGCTCCCAGGATTTCCAGAAAAACAAATTGGAAATACTGAGACACGGGCACAAGCGGTCTGTGAGAGAATCACTTCGTCCTCGCTTAAGTGAGAAACAATAAACCACACATAACAAAAAAGCCAAAAGCGAATGCAAGAAACCACGTGCTCACCCCGGACCATTACGTGCCAAATTTATATACGCCAATGCTTTTTCAGATAAAGTTATAGACGGTCTGCTGATGCAGCTCTACCTCGTCTCTAGTGTTCGTTGTCTGAAATTTTTGCACTGAGAAGTTTAATAACATGACACCGATGCCTAACAGATTTAGATGCGAAGCAACTTATGGCAGAGTTCAATACGGTGTTTGGCGTAACTAGCAGTTGCGCATACCTTTTCCTTCGCTGCTCACGCCGCTATTTGGTGAGACCTGTGACGTGTTGCAAAATGTTATCATATGTTCAAATTTAGGCGGCGAAGCCAACTTTACGTGCACGATGGCGCAACGCCCACGCGTTTTCTGCCCGCGACGACTTCATCGTGACCGCCTATAGGGGCTTTTAGCTTTTGCGTATACTTCTTTACGTTACCGTGTCACCAGATATAATCTGTTCATGTTTGAATCTTTACATGACATGAACCTTTATGATACGTAAACAACCTGCTAGATCGGCTTTGCGTTTGCAGCGCTATCTCACAAATCTACCTTTGTTCGTAGGAACTCGCGATATCCGCACTGCGGATATTCGCTACGACCAGTCAAAGTAAGCAGAAGTGCGAGCACCAATAGCGATTACGTTGTTTCAGCCAGATTGATGATTGATATGTGGGGTTTAACGTCCCAAAACCACTATATGATTATGAGAGACGCCGTAGTGGAGGGCTCTGGAAATTTAGACCACCTGGGGTTCTTTAACGTGCCCCCAAATCTGAGCACACGGGCCTACAACATTTCCGCCTCCATCGGAAATGCAGCCGCCACAGCCGGGACTCGAACCCGCGCCCTGCGTGTCAGCAGCCGAGTACCTTAGCCACTAGACCACCGCGGCGGGGCTGTTTCAGCCAGATTACCAAAGCTAGAATTGCCAGAACATCGAAGCAGCGAACGTGTTTGCCCCCAACAAAGTGATTAGGTGGCACCATCTATCAGGGTAAAATGTACCGAGCAATCTCAAAATCGTTGTTTCAGAAACGTTGTGCATCGTACGTTTGGCGCAAAAACCGTGTGGCAGCGTGTTATTAAAGGCGATAGTTTTCTTGGGGATCTTCCACGCAAAACCTTTAGTCTGTCTGTCTGTCTGTCTGTCTGTCTGTCTGTCTGTCTGTCTGTCTGTCTGTCTGTCTGTCTGTCTGTCTGTCTGTCTGTCTGTCTGTCTGTCTGTCTGTCTGTCTGCGTTTAGCTTCCCTGTCTGTTTGTGCACCGTTACCATGAACCGGTTAGGTGCCAACCACTGGCACGCGTATGCTCGCGTCTACGCGTCAAAAGCGTGAAATGCGACTCTCGGCGTCGGCGTCGGAGGGGCATACGCGAGGAGGCGCGAGGGATCAAGCCGGGCTTGATATTTTTGCCACGCGTACGCTACATCACCACGCGTACAGCGGCGCTAACCAACCAGGGGCCGCGCGCCAACCAACCAGAGGCCGCGATGACTCCGAATGCTGTGCCTAATGGCCGCCGCTTCGAAGGCACGGCCGAGTGCTTAAAGCAAGCACGGAAACTACTCCAAGCATTCCTGAATGAGTGCTTCGTAATATGAAACGACAACGACACGACGAATAACTGCGAGTGCTACCAGCGTGATGTGGTTTCGTGCCGATTTCGAGTGACGCCGACAAATCCAGCGAATGCCGGCCGGCTGGCTTGCGCCGGTCCTGAGTGCAATCGTCGGCCGAGTGAAAACATCGCACAGACTACTGGAGCATGTCGGTGTTCTTGTGCTTTGATCTGTGATTTTCTGAACTAAAACGAGTGTAAACAGACTTCGGAGGCTCGAAGCTTTGAGCATGAGCTTTTGCCTACCGCGGAGGTGATTCAGAGCGGCGTCATCTGCATCCAGCGTAGGCCTCTACCCTCTAGTTCGCATGAACCAGTGCATGCGAGGAACATCGACTGAAAAAAAATCTATGGTAGTTTCCATCGCAACATAGACACCATATACGATGCGCGAAACATTGTATAGTGCACACGGTGGAGTTTTTATCTCCACTGTGTTTGTTTTCAACATCGGTATTCATCAACGCTGAAAGCCAACCTCGCACTAGCCAGTACATTTCGGTGATGTGAAATCGTACGCACTTATATAAGTGTATTCGCGAATTGTATGACGCTGGAACATTCGTTGGCTTCAGTACTAATCATTTTCGTGTGTCGCCAAGCGAATAACAAGCGTGCGCTGGTTGGTAGCAGTGTGGTGTGACTTCGTGTCGGGTACCAGCGACGCTGACACATGCAGCTGTCAGCGGTCTCATTTCCATTCATGTACAAGATAGAAACTCGAACGTGCGTTGCTGTGGCGATCGAAAAAAAATTGCATGATTAAGTGCTGCTGGTATTGCCTGCTATTTCACTTCTCGCTTGTTCTGCTTCTCTGCCACGCTCAGTAGCACATACGTTGTTTGGAGGCATTCTAACACACACATTTTTAATTGATAGTTCATTCTGATACTCATAGCTATAGGCATACAATGGCGCTTCTCCATCATTTTACAGTTTACCATAATATAACACGCGTTTTGTTTAAAGCTGGACAGATAACTGGAAACCTTGTGAGAAGCACATGATTTCAAATCAGCTGCACGAGGACACGATAGTATGAAGAGAAGGTCACCACATGTATGCACAGAATGAATGAAAGTGCACTAGTACTGTACTGCACTTTGTATTGAAGAAATGCAAAATGTACCTCATGTGACTTACTACCTTTCAGAACTGTGCATGTAGTTATCTGTTCCTCCAGACTGTAATGAGCTGAAGATATTATTGAATGGTTTCGAACATTGAACCTTTGTATGTGTTTCCAAGGACTGATTCATTTCTGTTCAGTTTTTTAGTATACACATTAACTTGGACAATATATATGCATGCACTTAAGCATGTTCAAAATATCAAGATATTCAGTTTAGCTATGTTAGAAAACTTGCCAAAACTTCTTTACGGTGCTATGGTGCAATCCTATGACAGGTATCTGTCCCTTAAAAATTTTGTGCATGCTTTATTGCATTATAGGGTGTTTTGACTATTGATGACATGTGAACATTGATGACATGTGACATGCGGCGATGACGTAGTGGTTAGAGCATCCGCCTCGTATGTAAGAGGTCCGTGGTTCAAATCGCGGTACCGCGCAGTTCCCAACCGGATTAAAAAATAATCCGCGTGTTGATCGAACTGCATTAAGAGGCCTGGGGTGCGGCCTCACCGGCAAACACCGCCGAGAACGCACTCCCTCACCAGAGAAGGATTGGCCACCCTGGTGCAGTATCTGGCCACTACCTCCCACATGCTTACGTCAAATAACTCACGGCCCTCAGTCCCCAGCAGCTGCGAAGCAACTGACCACGGCGGCGGTCAGATCTGCAACGCAGCAGAAGGTGCTAAGAATCTCTGGATCCGGACAGGCCGCCATTGGAACCTGAACTTGGCAACGTTTAACGCTAGAACCTTATCTAGTGAGGGAAGTCTAGCTGTGCTATTCGAGGAGCTAGAGGGTGTTAACTGGGATATAATAGGGCTCAGTGAGGTTAGGAGGACAGATGAGGCCTATACGGTGCTACAGAATGGGCACGTCCTTTGCTACAGGGGCTTGGCAGACAGAAGAGAACTGGGAGTGGGGTTCCTAATTCACAGAAACATAGCTGGCAACATGGAGGAATACTATAGCATTATTGAAAGGGTGGTAGGTATCGTAATTAAACTGAATAAAAGATACAAGATGAAGGTAGTACAGGCTTACGCGCCTACATCCAGCCATGAGGACGCTTCAGTTGAAAGCTTCTATGACGACGTGGAATCAGCAATGAGTAAGGTAAAAACACAGTATACTATAGTGATGGGCGACTTTAATGCAAAAGTAGGGAAGAAGCAGGCTGGAGACCAGGCAGTAGGAGATTATGGCATCGGTACTAGAAACGCCAGAGGAGAGCTACTAGTAGAATTCGCAGAACGCAATAATTTACGGATTTTGAATACCTTCTACCGAAAACGAGAAAACCGCAAGTGGACATGGAGAAGCCCTAATGGCGAAAATAAGAACGAAATAGACTTTATAATGAGTGCACACCTTGTAATCGTGTAGGATGTGGAAGTGATTGGCAAGGTACGATGCAGTGACCATAGAATGGTACGGTCTCGAATTCACCTAGACTTGAAGAAGGAACGACAGAAACTGATACGCAAGAAGCCAATCAATCAGGTAGCATTTAGAGGAAAAGTATAGGAATTCAGAGTGTCGCTGCAGAACAGGTACTCGGCTCTTAGTGAGGAAACCAACCTTAGCGTAGATACAATGAATGATAATCTGACGAGTATAATTACGAAGTGTGCAGTGGAAGTTGGAGGCAGGGTAGTTAGACAGGACACTGGCAAGCTTTCCCAGGAAACGAAGAGCCTAATTAAGAAGCGTCAAATTATGAAAGTCTCAAGTACAACAGACAAAATAGAACTGGCAGAGCTTTCGAAGTTGATTAATAGACGTAAGGTATGCGATGTAAGAAGCTATAACATGGAAAGAATTGAACACGCTCTGGAAAACGGAGGAAGTGTCAAAGCATTGAGGAGGAAACTTGGGATAGGCAAAAATCGGATGTATGCACTAAGGGACAAAGAAGGCAAAATAACTACCAATATGAATAGGATAGTTAAAATAGCGGAGGAGTTTTACAGAAATCTGTACAGTAGCCGAGACAACCACGACCTTAATACTATAAGAACTAGCAGTAACCCAGATTACGCCCCACCAGTAATGATAGAAGCAGTCAGAAAAGCTTTGGAGAGCATGCAAAGGGGCAAAGCTGCTGGTGAGGATCAGGTAACATCAGATCTGCTGAAAGATGGAGGACAGATTGTGTTAGAAAAACTAGCCACCCTGTTTACGAGGTGTCTCCTGAAAGGAAGAGTACCAGAGTCTTGGAAGAACGCTAACATCATCTTAATACATACGAGAGGAGATGACAAGGACTTGAAGAATTACAGGCTGATCAGCTTGCTCTCTGTAGTATACAAGCTATTTACGAAGAATCGCTAACAGAGTAAAGAAAACATTAGAATTAAATCAACCAAAGAAACAAGCAGGATTTCGAACAGGCTACTCAACAATTGACCACATTCATACTATCAATCAGGTAATAGAGAAATGCTCAGAGTATAACCAACCACTATACATAGCCTTCATAGATTACGAGAAGGCGTTTGATTCAGTAGAAATATCAGCCGTCATGCAAACACTGCGGAATCAGGGCGTAGATGAAGTACATATAAACATTCTGGAAGAAATCTACCGGGGATCAACTGCTACCATAGTGCTTTATAAAGAAAGCAACAGAATACCAATCAAGAAGGGTGTAAGGCAGAGGGACACAATTTCCCCAATGCTATTTACCGCGTGCTTACAGGAGGTTTTCAGAAGCCTAGAATGAGAACAGTTAGGGATAAGAGTCAATGGAGAATACCTTAGTAACTTGCGCTTCGCCGATTACATTGCATTGCTGAGTAACTCGGGGGACGAATTGCAATTCATGATTACGGAGTTAGACAAGGAGAGCAGAAAGGTGGGTCTTAAAATTAATCTGCAGAAAACGAAAGTAATGTACAACAACCTCGGAAAGGAGCAGCGCTTCGAGATAGGTAATAGTGCACTTGAAGTTGTAAAAGACTATGTCTACTTAGGGCAGGTAATAACCGCAGAGCCGAACCACGAGATTGAAGTAACTAGAAGAATAAGAATGGGGTGGAGCACATTTGGCAAGCACTCTCAAATTATGACAGGTAGATTGCCACTATCCCTCAAGAGGAAGGTATATAACAGCTGTATCTTGCCGGTACTTAGCTACGGAGCAGAAACCTGGAGACTTACAAAGAGGGTTCAGCTTAAATTGAGGACGACGCAGCGAGCAATGGAAATAAAAATGGTAGGTGTAACCTTAAGAGACAAGAAGAGAGCAGAGTGGGTTAGGGAACAAATGGGGGTTAAGGATATCATAGCTGAAATCAAGAAGAAATGGACATGGGCCGGGCATGTAGTGCGTACACAGGATAACCGCTGGTCATTAAGGGTAACTGACTGGATTCCTAGAGAAGGGAAGCGGGTTAGGGGGAGACAGAAGGTTAGGGGGGCAGATGAGATTAAGAAGTTTGCGGGTATAAATTGGCAGCAGCAAGCACAGGACCGGGTTAACTGGCGGAACATGGGAGAGGCCTTTGTCCTGCAGTGGACGTAGTCAGGCTGATGATGATGATGATTATGATGATTATGATGATGATGATGATGATGACATGTGAAAGCCTTCTACACAGTGCTTCGCTGCAATCTAAAAACCAATGTCTGTCTCATCAAGAAGTATCAGATGCATTTTGTCAATGTTAAAAAATATTTAAACTAGCATCAAAGTGCAGAAACCTTCAACACAGCACTGATCTGCAATCACAATCTAGCTTAGAAGCCATTTGTAGTGCTCTCTAACACGTTCGAATAAAGTTATCAAACAGTGAAATGATCTACTTGGTTTGGTTCGTGATACCAGTGTGTCTGACTTTTTGGAGGCACTTGTATCATAATAATGTTCTATTTTTCTCATTTCTTACCGGGGTGCACTCAGGAAGTAGCAATATTTGTTTACGTTGGCACACTTATTTTGACATTACTGTTTAAATTCTTTCATTTGGTATATATGTACACGACTCCTGCAGTAGCCTCACATTGGGCTGCCATATTTGAAAATAAATAAATATACCATCCGAAAGTGTTCTACTCTGCTCGGTTCTAATATGAACCGCATTGGAGAACATTTTGGCGGTTTTCCATACAGGGTTCAGTTCCAATATTATGACCGATATCTGTGACTTCATGAGCAGTTGGGTGCGTTTTATCGTTTTCGAGAATACTTTGACTAAAGACAACGTTCAGAAGTCTTCCATACAGGGTTCAGTTCCAATATGATGACCGATATCTGTGACTTCAGGAACAGTTGGGTGTGTTTTTGTCGCTTTAGAGAACACTTTGACTAAAGACAACGTCTGAAGAATAATGAAGGTTAATGAAAAGAAAACGGTTGCTATGACCGTTACGCGCAAGCGGCTTCCTTTAAAACACTCGTATTCCATCAATGGTCAAAAACTATCGTTTGTTAAAACCTATAAATATTTGGGGGTTGTATTAAGTGCAGATTTTAAGTGGAATGAGCATGTTGCCTAAAGAAAAGAAAGCTTTACAGAAACTAGCATTTCTAAGACGTTCTTTGCGCAAATCTACTCCAAAGTTAAAATTAATTGCGTATAAAACTTTTATCCGTCCAATCCTCGAGTACTCATCTGTGGTTTGGGACCCTCATAGCCAAGTAAATATTAAAACACTTGAAATAATTCAAAGAAAAGCAATCCGATTTGTATATAATCGTTACAGTGCTCTTACGTCACCCAGTGAACTGTTAAAAAAAGCTGACTTAGATACATTGCAGGCAAGACGGCAACACGATCGATTAAAGTACATGTTTCTGCTTTACCACGACAAGCTACGCATAGACAAGCACGCGTATATAAAAACGGTTCACCGCCGATCAACTCGTTCCGAGCATCCGAAAAAAACTGAAGGAATAATTCTGTCAAACGAAAGCCTTTAAAAACTCATTTTTTTCCGCGCACTGTCACTGATTGGAATGCTCTTTCTGCCAATCTGGTGAACTGCGAGACCGTTCAGTCGTTCGTGGAAAAACTTAAACACCAGCAACCCACTTGACTTTGATCGTTCTTTGCGCTTCGCCCTCTATTATTCCACCGCGCATCCTGAACAGGCTTCCATTTATGTTCCACTTTCTATCACTTTTTTCATATCAATGCGTTGTATTTTTGAAATGTTGCCGATGTTTGAACTGTTATATGATGTTTGTTTCTTAGTTCTGAGTGTACAGATGTTTGTCATCATAGTTTTTTTTGTACGTGTACGCGTAAACCACTACAATTGTGTAAGTACTAGCGTTTTACTTTGATGCACTAGTTCTTGATGATGTAGCTCTACGTGACGTGTTTCCTTTCCTGTTGTATCTTCATATGTTTCCTTTTTTTGTATCACCCACCCCTGCCTAAGGCCTCATGTGTGAGGCTGGCCGTACTTCTGAAATAAATAAATAAATAAACGTCCAGAAGTCTTTCATACAGTGTTTAGTTCCAATATTATGACCGATATCTGTGACTTCATGAACAGTTGGTTGTGGTTTATCGTTTTAGAGAATACTTTGACTAAAGACAATGTCCATAACTCTTCCATAAAGAGTTCAGTTCCATTATTATGACCGATTTCTGTGACTTCATGACCAGTTGGGTGCGTTTTTGTCGCTTTAGAGAATACTTTGACTAAAGAAAACGTCCAGAAATCTTCTATACAGGGTTCAGTTGCAATATTATGACCGATATCTGTGACTTCATGAACAGTTGGGTGTGTTTTTGTCGCTTTAGAGAACACTTTGACTAAAGACAACGTCCAGAAGTCTTCCATACAGTGTTCAGTTCCAATATTATGACCGATATCTGTGACTTCATGAATAGTTGGGTGAGGTTTATCGCTTTAGAGAATACTTTACCGAAAGACAACGTCCAGAAGTCTTCCATACAGGGTTCAGTTCCTATATTATGACCGATATCTGTGACTTCATGACCAGTTGGGTGCGTTTTTGTCGCTTTAGAGAATACTTTGACTAAAGACAACGTCCAGAAGTCTTCCATACAGGGTTCAGTTCCAATATTATGACCGATATTTGTGTCTTCATGAGTAGTTGGGTGTGTTTTTGTTGCTTTAGAGAATACTTTGACTAAAGACAACGCCCAGAAGTCTTCAATACAGGGTTCACTTCCTATATTAAGACCGATATCTGTGACTTTGGGTGCGTTTTGTCGTTTCAGTGAATACTTTGACTAAAGACAACGTCCAGATGTCTTCAATACAAGGTTGAGTTCTAATATTATGACTGATATCTGTGACTTCATGATGAGTTGGGTGCGTTTTTGTCACTGGAGAGAATTCTCCGACTAAAGAAAACGTCCAGAAGTCTTCCATACAGTGTTCAGTTCCAATATTATGACCATTATTGGTGACTTCATGAGCAGTTCGGTGCATTTTTGTCGCTTTAGGGATTATTTTGTCTAAAGACAATGTCCAGAAGTCTTCCATACAGGGTTCAGTTGCAATATTATGACCGATATCTGTCACATCATGAAGTGTCAGGGACAGTTAGTTGCATTAGAGCACATTTCGAATATGTAAAATGGCCAAAGCATTTTACGCAGTATTTGGTTTCTATCTTATGACCAATATTCGTTGTATCAATAAAAACCATGTGTGCTTTGTTGCATTAAAGGATAGTTCTAACACACACATCAGCTGAAAGCCTGCTACTCTGGCCTCAATTGTAGTCTTATGACGTCAATCTGTCTGATCGTGAAGTTTCGGGCGTGATTATTAAGTTGAGTACTATAAAGTATGAAGTGTATATGTACTGAATTATTAGCATATTCACAATATTGTTAATAAATTTGGTAGTGCAGGTATAGAAACCCGGTGGTTTGTAAACCTGATTAGGAGGGCAGCCACCGCCTCATTCACTGAAGAGAGGGGGGGGGGCTCAATATCAACTCCATATATTGTCACGATGAGTCACAAGTACTGAGGGATATATTGAACGACCGGGTAGCTAGCTCTAGGAAGATGCGTCAGTCGTGGCTGGCTCTCGAGCCGAGAAGAGACACGCAAATCTTCTTTCTTTCCTCCAGATGGTAGAGCCGCTCTTGCAGTCGACCCACTACGTGTGGGTGGCATTATCCCCCCTTTCGAAAAGAAAAAAAAGTCCCAAAAGGGGGAAAGAAAAGTACATAGCACCACCACGATGTTACGACATAGGCACATAGAAAAAAAGAAATTGGAAATTCGGATAAAGTAAAAATAGAAATTAACGAGCGTGCGAATATAGGAAAAATCAGTGAACGAAGAAGCAAGATCACAAAAATAAATAAATAACACAAAGAACAGTGTAGGGCAAGAAAAAAAGTTATGAACAACGCGGAATAGATAGTTTAATGCGCAACACATGAACGACATCCGACCTCGGTCATGTCCTACTCCGTGCCTGCGATGTTGAGTCTGGAACCACTTCGTAGTTCACGTCACTGACGCGACGTAACACTTTATAAGGGCCAAAGTACCGGCTCAGTAACTTTTCACTAAGGCCACGGAGGCGGACGGGCGTCCACACCCAAACTTGGTCTCCGGGGTTGTAAAATACTTCACTGTGGCGGATGTTGGATGTTATAGCGCCGTGCGCCTGCCTGCTGTTGCTGGCCGATGTGTAGTCGCGTGAGCTGCCGGGCTTCCTCAGCACGCTCTGCGAAATCATCGGCGTCAGTTGCCAACTCGTCTTCGTCTTGACACGGTAGCATAGAGTCCAGCATGGTCTGCACTTCGCGGCCGTAGAGAAGCCGAAATGGCGTGAATCGCGTGGTCTCTTGCACGGCGGTATTATACGCGAAGGTCACGTAAGGTAAGATCCGGTCCCATTTTTAGATGCGGAAGCATCTTATATTCGCGCCTTGTAGTGCGCCGTCCGCGCCGTCCGCACCGCTTCTCGAACATTCGACAGCTGACGCGCGCGCATGCGCCGTCACGCCGTCGCCCACCATCTGTGCCGCGCGCGCTTCTCCTTCGAGAACATTCGAAAGCTGACAGCGCATGCGCCGTCGCGCCGTCGCCATCTGTGCCGCGCGCGCGCTTCTCCTTCGAGAACATTCAACAGCTGACAGTGCATGCGCCGTCGCGCTGTATATATACTCAAGGTCGGTGCTCGCTCGCTCAGTTGCCGCTCATCGGTTGGTTTGTACGGCGCGTCGACGTCCAAGGTCGCGGTGAAATGAATTCCAACGAATCCACAAACACAATGATCGACGTCCCTTCGACCAGCGCCGTCCTTTCGCATACGTGTGTACGTGTTCACTCATTTAACACCCTCTCCTACAACCACGTTAACCAATTTAGCCATCGACCCAAGTAAGTCGCAATTTAACACCCCATTTCACAACCACGTTAACCAATTTAGCCATCGACCCAAGTAAGTCGCACTTTAACACCCCGTTAACCAATTATATGCTCCGCATCCTCCTCAGTGTTCCCCCGAGGGAAGCTGCGGGCAACTTTTTTGTGCTGTACGTCGATGTACATTGAGATCATGTCTGCGATGGTCTTATTCAGTCGCTCGGTAAGTCCATTGGTTTGCGGGTGGTACGCAGTTGTCTTTCGGTGTCTGGTGTTGCTGAGTTTGAAAACCTCGTCCATAAGCTGCGCCGTGAATGCCGTCCCTCTGTCCGTTATTATACTGGAAGGAGCACCGTGTCGTAACACGATGTGGCGCGTGAAAAATTGTGCTACCTCAGAAGCCGTGGCTTGTGGGATCGCCTGCGTCTCAGCGTAGCGTGTCAAATAGTCGGTCGCGACGATCACCCATTTGTTGCTGTCCGCAGATAGGGGGAATGGCCCGAGATTGTCCATGCCGACTTGGTCGAACGGCGTGTAGGGTGCTTCAATGGGCTGAAGCAAACCAGCTGGCTTAACAAATGGTTGCTTTCGGCGCTGACATTCACGACAGCTCTTGACGTACTTCTTGACGCTTGCCGAAAGTCCTGGCCACTAGTACCTCTCGCTCACTCTGGCAAGTGTCCGTGAGTAACCCAGATGACCGGATGTGGGTTCGTCATGGCAAGCGAAGAGGACGTCGTCTCGCATGTCTCGAGGAACCACCAGGAGGTAGGTACGGTTGTTCGAACGAGCGTTCTTCTTGTACAGCACACCATCTTGAAGGCAGAACGACGGCAACAAGCGGGATAAATGACGTCGTATAATTGTGCCCTGGCCCTCTAAATGATCGATGATCGTACGAATCTCTGCGTCATCCCACTGCAGTTTACTCAAGTCTGATGAGCTAATGGCGCCCAGGAAGCCTTCGTCTTCCTCTGCTTCCTGACTGACGACATGAAGGGGTGCGCGTGACAGTGTGTCAGCGTCTTCATGCTTACGGCCGGACTTATGGACGATGGTGACGTAAAATTCCTGCAGCCGCAAGCTCCACCGTGCCAGCCGTCCTAAAGGGTCACGCAGGCTTGCCAACCAGCAGAGGGCATGGTGGTCCGTCACTACCTTGAAGGAACGACCATAAAGGTACGGGCGAAACTTGGTGATTGCCCACACGACTGCGAGGCACTCTTTCTCCGTAGTGGAATAATTCGCCTCGGCACGGGATAGAGAGCGGCTGGCATAGGCTATCACCCTTTCGATGTCGTCTTGACGCTGAACGAGCACTGCACCAAGCCCAACGTTACTAGCGTCAGTATGGACCTCCGTGTCAGCATCATCGTCGAAATGAGCGAGAACGGGTGCTGATTGCATGCGCTGTCGTAGTTCATCAAAAGCTGCTTGTTGCTCGTTTTCCCAGACAAACGGCGTGTCGTCCCTTGTGAGACGAGTCAGAGGTTCTGCTATCTGTGAAAAGCCATGAATAAACCGGCGATAGTAGGCGCACAAACCAAGGAAGCGCCGGACGACTTTCTTACCATCAGGAGCTGGTAATTCGGCAACACCGGCAAGCTTGTCTGGATCGGGCCGGACTCCTTCAGCGCTAACTACATGTCCAAGAAATTTTAGTTCTTCATAGCCGAAGTGGCACTTCTGTGGCTTTAGAGTGAGGTCCGCCGATCGGATGGCCTCCAGCACGCTGCGCAGGCGCTGTAGGTGCTGCTCGAACGTGGCAGAGAAGACCACCACATCATCAAGGTAGACAAGACAAGTCTGCCACTTGAGCCCTGTGATGACTGTGTCCATCATTCGCTGGAAAGTTGCTGGCGCTGAACACAAGCCGAAAGGGAGTACTCGAAATTGATATAGGCCGCCTGGAGCCCCGAAGGCTGTCTTTTCGCGGTCTCGCTGATCTACCTCGATTTGCCAGTACCCGCTTTTGAGATCGAGAGAAGTGAAATAATGGGCACGACGAAGTCTATCCAGCGAATCGTCGATACGCGGTAGCGGGTACACATCCTTTTTGGTCACATTGTTAAGCTTTCGGTAATCGACACAGAAGCGTAGCGACCCGTCCTTCTTTTTGACAAGCACGACTGGAGATGACCACGGGCTGTTGGATGGTTCGATAAAGCCATCGTCAAGCATCTCGCGAACTTGCGTACGTATTGCTTCACGTTCTTTAGCCGACACGCGGTAGGGGTGCTGGTGTATTGGGCGTGCGTCCTCGTACGTGATGATCCTGTGTTGAGTGATGGACGTCTGGCGGATCTTTGAGCAACTTGCGAAGCAAGACCTGTACTCAAACAAGAGTGCTCGCAGCGCAGTCTGGTTGTCGGTGGACAGATCATGATTGATGACAATGTTGCTCATTGATGTGTCTGCGTTATCCACTATTTCTGACCTGAGACAGTTGGTTACGTTTGCTACTTCGTGGGCAAACGCTATCGAAGTGCCACGGAAAAGGTGTCGATGCTCGTTGCTAAAGTTGGTAACGAGCAATTCAGATCGGCCGTCGCGAACGTGTATTACACTTCTCGCTACACATATGCTTTGCTGCAGGAGGTGTTCTAAATTTGTCTCGGCTACCACATCGCCATCGCTCAAACCACAGCATGTTACGTCGACTAGAACACTGGCTCGGGGAGGAAGTGTCACGTTCTGTTCAGAAATACGGAGTACGTCGACACGCATTCCGTCATCCTGCACGTTGATTGCTCGCTAGGCTGAGAACGTGACGCGGCGCTCTTGCAGATCAATGATAGCTCCATTTTCCTGTAGAAAATCAACTCCCAGAATGACGTCACGGGAGCATTCACGTAGAACAATGCAGCTTGCTACGAATGTGTACCCTTGAATATGTGCTCTAGTTGTGCAGGCGCCCAGTGGAGTTACGACATGGCCACCAGCTGTCCGAATCTGCGAGTTATGCCAAGGCGTGATTACTTTCTTCAGCTGCGTTGTCAGTTTCCCGCTCAGTATGGAATAGTCTGCGCCGGTGTCCACTAACGCATTAACTACACAACCATCAATTGTTACTGCTATGTCGAGTGAAAGCCGGCTCTCTTTTGCAGCAGCAGGTGATGTCGGACCAGTTTCTGTGCGGTTCTGCGTCAATAGGACGTCTTCAGCGCTTCGACGTTCAGCGACCCCGCCCCCAGAGGTCGCTTCGGCTAGTTTTTCCGGCGGGGGCTGGGAGATCGTGCGGTAGAATACCGCTGGGGCGTTGATGAAAATCGCCTCGGTGATGGCGAGCGCGACTGGCGCCCGGCAGACGGTGGTGCATGCTGCTGGGAGAGGTAGTTTTGGATGTCGCGTGGTCTCTGAATGTAACGGGGGGGGGGGGGGGCGAGTACGTAGAGAAGCCACGAAGCCCAAGACGGCGATAAGGACACTGGTGGTACAAGTGATCAGCTTCTCCGCAGTGAAAGCATAGAGGCCGGTGATCGGGTGTGTGCCAGACATCAGACTGCCGAGGATACGAGTGCCGATCGTCGATGTACTGGACCGGTTGCACCGAACGATGGGCAACAGAAGCACCACGGACAAAGGGCAAGGGTGGTGGCGTGTACGTGCCTTCGTAGTATGGTATGTGCTGCGCTGACTCGAGTGAAACTGCAGGGACAGGATGAACGAACAATGGCAGCGATGCAGCAGGGCGTTTCAAGGCTTCCACGTAGGTTGTCTTACGGTGGTATTCAGCAGGAGCTCACGCAGCTGTATCAGGAGGCAAGGTGTCCCGGAGGGCCTGGTGCAGCTCATCCTTGATCACAGTTGCAATAGAGCTAACCGTAGGATGAGGTGTTACACCAGCCTTTTGCAACTCTTCACGTGCGATATTACGGATGAGTTCACGTAAGGAGTCATTGCTGGTCCCAGCGGCGGCGAAAATGTCAGCAGTGGGCATGCCACTGACTTGCCTGTCGTATTGGTTTGATCGCTGCTGTAGCATTTTTTTCATTGTCACGGATTCAGACAAGAACTCCGCGACCGTCTTCGGAGGGCTTCGCACGAGGCCGGCAAAAAGCTGGTCCTTGACACCACGCATCAAGTGACGCAACTTCTTGTCCTCCGTCATTCTTGAATCTGCCCGTCGGAAGAGACGCGTCATGTCTTCGACGTACGCGGTCACAGTTTCGTTTGGCGACTGGACGCGGGCAAGAATAGCTCTTTCAGCTCTTTCTTGGCAGTCAGCGCTGGCATATGTCTGCAGAAGTCCACGAGAGAATTCGGGCCACGTCGTCAGCTGCTCCTCTCGATTTTGATACCACGTGTGAGCCCCGTCTTCGAGATAGAAGTAGACACGACCCAGTTTCGCCGCGTCGTCCCACTGATTCAAGTTGGCTACGCGCTCGAAGTCCGCCAACCAGTCCTCAACGTCTTCACTCTCCGTACCATGGAACGTCGTCGGTGCCCGTGGGATTTCCAACGTATATCGGTTCGACGACGTGCTTCCCGTGCCGGTTGGAAAGGTTTGTACCGAAGTTCAGGTCATGTTTGTTGACGTGTTGGGAGCAGTATTGTTGACTTCCGGAGGCAATCCCCTGATTCGGCGGCTGGTCCGATGCACGGGAGTATTGACTGGCACTGGACTCGTATTACGGCTTCCTGGGGGGGTCTGCAGCACCCGTGAGACTACCCAGCACCTTCCACCAGTTTGTCACGATGCGTCACAAGTACTGGGGGATATATTGAACGACTGGGTAACTAGCTCTAGGACGATGCGTCAGTCGTGGCTGGCTCTCGAGCCGAGAAGAGACACGCAAATCTTCTGACGATGATGATGATGATGATCCTTAATAGTCTGGCGCACACCCACAAAGGGGGATCGGCCAAGAACCGGGCGGCAGGATCTTAACTAAAAGCTAGGCTAATGGTTTTTCAAACAAAACGTAATTTTGGGCTGAAAAAATATAGAAATAAAAGCCGAAAATCGAAAAAGGAGTATATCTGAGCAGGGAGCGATGCAGGCTATCAGATGCGATTTGAGACAGAGGTAATGGTGGGTCTAATATATATATATATATATATATATATATATATATATATATATATATATATATATATATATATATATAGGCAGATTAACATGGCAATCGCTTAGTTTCAATTATGTATTCAAATACCGCAGAGCAGACGTCCCTGTGGCTATAACCGAATTTAATGCTGCCAAACGACAAAATTACTGCCACATTCAATTCTAATCCCAATTTTTCGAGTGGAGCTACCAGGTATCTTTTCCGCTGATGAGAATATCGGCGACAGAACAAAAAAAAGTGATCTATCGTTTCCATTTCTTCGCAAGTCTGACATAAAGGTGACGCCTTCAGACCAACTTTATGCAAATAATAATTCAGTTGCGTAATTCTGCAACGCAATCTTGTCAAAGTAACTTCCAAGTGCCGTGTTGCACACCACTGTCTATTCCAGCGGCATCTTAGATGTGCAAAATCTCGATAATTATTCAATGAGTAGCAGTCGTATTCATGCAGACAGAGGTTTCTAAACCTTATTGCTGTCGCGTAAGCCGTATCAGGCAAAATCGGGATAAGGGGACCACTAAGAGATACTGTGGCTAGTGCATCCGCCATCTCATTGAGATATATGCCACCATGGCCTGGTACCTATAAGAGCTGCAGTTTTTTCAAGTTTGTAGGTACGAGTTGTCGAAACATGTGCATAAGTGTTAAGTTGGCTCCTGAAGACAGAGCAGCACATACTGAAAAAGAATCTGTAATTACAACTGCTTCCGATTCGCCCAAAGGAAGTTTCCGTAGTGCCAGTACAATAGCAAATAATTCTGCCAAGAATATTGGTGTATAATCTGGGAGTCTAACCGAAAAGGACCAGTCAAGGGAACGTGAGAAGATAACTGCTCCAGCCTTTTCATTTGATACGGATGCATCAGTCGCAATTATGTTGTTCATGTTCACATGTGCCAAGTAATCCTGCAGCCGATCATTTAAATATTGAAATGGCATTTTCTTTGCGTTAGAGGGATGAATATTCTCAAGCTCTATCTTAAGATCTAAATTAACGTTTCTTGTTGAGAAAATATGTTTGATTTTGACGTTCAGTGGTTCTAGCAGCGCTTGAACGAACAAGATCTGTAGGCAGTGGAATCGTGACCACCAAGTTTCAAAAAATAAGGTTGGTTCTTTAATAAAAGCATAAAACGATGATCTCTGGGGCACAGTGTATAGTTTTAAAAATGTTTGGATAGTAAGCATTTTGAATCTATTCAAAATGACGGTAGACGCGCTTCCATGTATAGCACAATGTTAGCAACAAACTTGGGCAGTCCAAGGCACAGTTGTAAAGCCTCCCTTTCTAATAGTATTAGCGGTCTCCTTTTTTATGTCGCACTGCCCGAAAATAAGACACAGCCGAATTCTTCTTTCTTTC
The DNA here is from genome assembly GCA_013436015.1 of Rhipicephalus annulatus. Lineage (NCBI taxonomy): Eukaryota > Metazoa > Arthropoda > Arachnida > Ixodida > Ixodidae > Rhipicephalus > Rhipicephalus annulatus. The sequence goes on along the minus strand of WOVY01010539.1, from coordinate 108,071 downwards.
CTCCAGATGGTAGAGCCGCTCTTGCAGTCGACCCACTACGTGTGGGTGGCAATATTAACATAATAGGAAGGGGGTGCCAAGTCAGCCCCTCCATGGACATAATAGGAAGGGGGCACTGCGACAAACTTTTGCCCCCCCCCCCTCCCTCAAGGAGAATCTTGATAGACGTACATTATCCCCCCACGCCCTTAAGGAGCCTATGAAAGACGTACAGTACCCTAGACGCGAATGTTCATTTGCGGGAGTGGCGCACGCACCGATGTTGATTCTTGGTGCATACCGCTATAGTTACTTTGAGCACTGGAATGTCAACTACTTCTAAAATAGTCTAAACTGTGGTGGGTGAAGCACATTCAAATTTTTAACGTGTTCTCATATTCTCTAAAACACACAAACCCGCTCCAGCTGAGAACGTGCCGTTCTGTGCTGAACTTGGGCAGTTCTAAGCCAAAATATCAAGCAACATTGTGCATCGGCCTTGGACGCATAGGCGTCAACGCGGTTGACGCGTGCCAGTGGTTGCGCGCTTTTTTCTTCCACAGGCGCGACTAGACGCTTTTGACGCGTATGCGCGTGCATACGCGTGCCAGTGGTTGGCACTTTACTCCGAACAGCACCAGCCGATATCCCGAACGGCCGACCCCATCTGCAGCGCCCACCAATGTTGCTCAAGGATCAGCGTTCATACGTGTGCGATTGTCAATTAAAAAGCAATTATTGCGCATGTCTGAGACACCATAACAACACATATATATTCTGCATGTTCGTCTTTTACTAGAAAAGGCATGCATAAGTAATTTTAAGGATCGTAGCACTCATCACACTGCGCTGACCATGCAACGCTTGTTTGGAACGAGGAGTGTTTCCAACGCTTTGCTAAGACGAGACGGTGGAGCACCTATCTGTCGCCTTGCGCTCTACACATTATCACCTCTGAGACGGGCGCACACGCCCATCTCACGGCCACATGCTTCGTTTTTCAAAAACAGCTGCTAGACGGCGCTCATGTCTCACGTGTGACTTGACTTATGCGCTCGTTCGCCTCCACTGCATGCTCGAGGCACTCTAACGCAGCGCTTCCGGAATACCATTCTCCGATTTTCTTGCACAGAACATCAAATAAATGTTTTGTTCAGTCTCTCCACACGCAAGACTATCGTCTTTTGGCGACATTTGCAGATTACATGCAGATACCGGTCCAATTTTTGAAGGAGTTAGCTTTTCAAGCATTTTCACCTAAATTAATTACTTGTCTTGTTTAACGCCCCAAAAGCACCACATTAAAATGAGAGACGTCGTAGTGGAGGGCTCTAAAAATTTCGACCACTAGGGGTTTCTTTACGTGCGCCTAAATCTAAGCACACGGGTGTCAAGCGTTTTCGCAACGTATAGCAATATACCGACTCACTGCAACAGTGCAATCTTGCTCAGCGCGCGCGAATACGTCTACGGCACGCCCCACGCCAGAATATCGCACCGTCTTTATCTCAGCGCGCGCGACGAGTGGCTGTACTGCACAGCCGTTGAACATAATGGTGTAATTATGCGCAACTCTGCTCCCGCAGAGAGCGTATACAGTAACCATATGTCCCGGCTCCCCCCCCCCTTTTGTAGAAGGAAAGACACGTCACGTAGGGAAGTAGCAGCGCTCATTTATCGTCGCCACAACGCCCTCGCCGCGCAGTCAGCCTCCTCTCCATCACTCATTTTCGGTGTCGCTGCGTTCATGTGGCCTGGTTGATACCGCACGCTAACTTGGTTTTTTTTTTTCAAATTTCACTCAGCTTTTTTTTTAAATCAACGCCCACATTTAGGGTTTGCTTTGCGAAATTTTCTAGCAGCCCGTCACGGCCCTCAGTCCGGCGAGCCATCTATTGGCATTCCGCAAACGAGAACATATTTGGTCCCTCATCGCCAAGCGCTCGCTCGGCAGCGTTCGCAAAATTAATGTATTCTTGCACCGTGGTCCACCCAATACGGTGCTTCCAACACGATAATAAAAAAACTGCCTGCATCTTCCCACGGCGGGAGCTCAAACAAATGCTTTTCTCAGGGGGAAAGGGGTATTTCGTGAATGGTTGATTTGATTGATTTGTGGAGTTTAACGTCCTAACCCACCATATGATTATTAGAAACGCTATTGGGGAGGGTTTCTGAAATTTCGACCACCTGGGGTTCTTTAACGTGCGCCAAAATCTGAGCACACGGGCCTACAACATTTCCGTCTCCATCGGAAATGCAGCCGGCGCAGCCGGGATTCAATCCCGCGACCTGCGGGTCAACAGCCGAGTACCTTAGCCACTAGACCACCGCAGCGGGGGCTTCGTGAATGGTGCGTAATTAGGCTGGTTTGGTAATGCTTATTTGTTCTTTCGCGTTTATTATGCTTACTTTTTCAATGAAGGAGAAGAGTGGCCTTCAATAGGCGGTGAGACGCTGATGTTCGGTTGTGCCGGACTACTGTTTGTTTGAAGGTACTGTTGCTTCCATCGCATCTACTGAAATCATCAAAAAGCTTCAAGTCAAGCAAAAGCCAAGTAAAGAAGTCCTTGACTGAATTCCACATGGGCGAATCAGTGCCTACATAGACGGATTTGCCAGTGAACGATTATGCAGTGAGAGCACCCGGATTCTACAAGCACATCCTACCTGCATCAGCTTTGCGAGGCGAGAGAGAGCTGGAGAAGCGACAGTCTGCACGAGATGCGAGCATGCGCGCGGAGGTGTGAAGGGGTTGAAAACATCCTTGGGTAGTGTAGACGACACTGCCACCGGCGTATTTGCGACTAGATGTGACTATGAAATGCTCCGCATTTAGAACTTGTAGACAACGCATCTGCATATCTAACCTGGTGTCTCTTATCACACAATAAGTGAATAATGACATTATTTGGGCGAGTGAACTTTCAAAGCTCCCCTAGTTTTTAAATGCGAAACATTGCTTAGCAAACTTTGGTGGCTTTGAGCATGACTGTCTATCTATCTATCTATCTATCTATCTATCTATCTATCTATCTATCTATCTATCTATCTATCTATCTATCTTGCCGCCTACGACTTTTAGCCATTCGGGCTGTTTTGTTAATGGCATCGATGCCAAATTTTGCATGGCATAACATGACTGTATGACGAGCATCACTGACTGCTCACATGACTATCATGAAATGTGTGTCATGAATGTCAAGATTTACATTGCATGCTTTTGCGGTGGTTTCGTTCACGTGACATGTTGCAAAACTGGTATGGTATGACGTGGCTGCCTGGCGAACACAAGAAACAGACACTAACGTGGAAAGCATGGCATGCATGTCATGTAAGTCATGAGTCACGACTACACGCCACGTTCATGGTGCGCTCCCGGTCGTTTCACTAGGTTCTCATGTACCAAATGTAGTATTACCGGATGTGAATCCATGACGAAGGTATACGACTGGTGCAAACATGATAGCAATGAGATGCGTTTTACGCTAGAACATGACTCCTTGCCACGCTCATCATGTGCTCGTAGCCATTTCGCTAGTTTCACATATACCAAACTTAGTATTAGGGCACGTGAATGGATGACGAAGGTATGCAACTGGCGCAAACATGATAATCATGAGATGCGTATTATGTAACAACATGACTATATGCCACACTTTTGATGCACTCGCGGCTGTTTCGCTAGCTTAACATGTACAAAATTTGCTACTACGGGAGGGGAAAGGACCACAAAGGTATGTGACTGGCGCAAACATGATAATAATGAGATGCATGCCACGTAACCACATGACTACATGCCACGCCCATGATGCGCTCGCGGCCGTTTTGCTAGCTTCATATATACCAAATTTGTATCATGGGACTTGATAGATAACGTGAAAAAACGATAATCCTGACATGCGTGTCAAGTGAAATATGGCTATAAGTTGCGCTCGTAAAGTGCTCGCGGCTGTTTCGCTAGTTCCACATATACCAAATTCCGTATACGGTACGTGAATTCATGAAGAAGGTATATGACTGGTGCAAACATGATAATCATGACATGCATGTGATGTAAAAATACGACAACATACCACGCTCATGATCCACTCGCGGTAGTTTTGCTAGCTTCACATATACCAAATTAGGCATTACGTTCCGTGTATGAACGATGAAGGTGAATTACACGTCCAAACATGATAATCATGAGATGCGTGTCATGTAACAACATGACTACAGGCCACGCTCATTATCAACTCGGGACCGTTTCGCTAGCTTCCCATATACCAAATCGGGTATCACGTTACGGGAACGGACGATGAAGGTTAATGACATATCTAAACATGATAATCAAGACATGCGTGTCATGTAAAACATGACTATTTCCTACGTGCTACGCTCATAGTGTGTTTGTGGCTGTTTCACAAGCTTCACATATACCAAATTTGGTGTCACGTGACGTAAACAGACGACGAAAGTAAATGACACGTTCAAACATGATAATCAGGAGATGCGTGTCATGTAAAACATGACTATTTCCTACGTGCTACGCTCATAGTGTTTGCGGCTGTTTCAAAAGCTTCACATATACCAAGTTTGGTTTCACGAGACGTCAACAGACGACGAAGGTTAATGACACGTCTAAACATGATAACCAGGAGATGCGTGTCATATAAAACTTGACTATATGCTACTTGCTACGCTCATAGTGCGCTTGCGGCCGTTTCACGAGCTCCACATATACCAAATTCAGTGTCACGTGACGTGAACAGACGACGAAGGTAAATGACACGTCCAAGCATGATAATCAGGAGATGCGTGTCATGTAAAACATGACTATTTGCTACGTGCTACGCTCATAGTGCGATTGTGGCCGTTTCGTGGGCTCCACATATACCAAATTTGGTGTCACATGACGAGCATAGACGACGAAGGTAAATGACACGTCGAAACGTTATAACAATGACAAGGAAGTCATGTACGGCATAGTTTACGTCCGGCTCGTAACGTTGTGCTGACTTTAAAGTGACATATCAACCTACCTCATTCGTGCTTCGCATATCATCGATTCCCATTGTACGTGGGATCTGCAAAATTTTGGAGGGCCGAAAACACTACGCATATGTTAGCTCACTTGGCCACTTTCTTCAAAATATGGGAAATAGTGTGTATATACAGCATCAAACGTACTCTGCTACGCGAACACTCTACCACTTATTTCCTGTCATTTTTATGTGAATCTTTGAGGACGTGTTTATCTGCAGAACTGCAGCAGAACTGGACACCCTGCTTTGGTGAAACGCTTGTTTTGAGCCTCCAAACTGGACGCATTTTGTGGTAACAAGATTTGGTCATTGCATTTTAAAACACAAGTTCGCGATGTGTCTTTTTATAAGCTTTGAGAGCGCTGAAACAAATAAAAGAAGATGCTTATTTTCCCGTGGTTCTTGGGCACTTTTCCAACAAAAACAAGCGGATATCTAAAAGCGGAATACAACCCTCTTCGATATGTTCGCAAGTAATTTGAATGGGTATAAGACATTCTTTAATGACAGGCAACACTCCGTCAACCATTGCTTTTATGTAAAAGGAGGACAGTGAATTAAAAAAAACATCTTCCCAAAAGTAATTGTGATGGAATGTGAAGCAGCAGCGTTGCGCACGGGTGGTGTCATGGGTTGCACGGCACTAACGCGGGTGCTGCGGTAGGCGCTGGATTATTTGTTTGAAGTGATAGTTATCGTAGGCCTCGTCGTTGGGAGTGGGCGTCAGCCCCGTTGTTGCTGGAGGTGTCGCGGACGGCACGCGGCACATGCGGACGCCATCGGCGTTGCGGCGGTGAGACGCCTCCGGATCGGCCGGCGGAGCCCTGTGCTTTCGGGTGGGCGCTTCGGCGGAGGGCACGCGGCGCTTTTGGAGATGTTGCCGACACAGCGACGTCTACAATTAGCCGGTGTTGGTCTTCCGCTGTCGGCGCTTGCGCTCGGCTTCTTTAGTTCCCATCTCGTCTCTGTTACCCGCGTGCCATCTCCATTTTTGAACGCTATCGGCAAGCTTGACTCGCACCGCGTCGGTGCAACACCACCTAGATAAGTTCAGGCAGGCCTCTTCACTGCCGCCGTGACGTCACGCACCTGGCCCGTCGACGCGCGCGCGCGCGAGCCGCTGCGGCACGGACGCTTCCCGCGCGGCGGCCACTACAGATGAGTAAAACATTAATTTCTGCATTGCCGCGATATAGGCATAGAATATAAAATTTCTGAACGAACGTTATTTCACATCAAGATGAAATAGTGCTGTTCCGCTCCATCTTGGCGGACGTGACTGCTTCAGATTGCACTTAAAAGAAACGTACACAAGTCCCGGGCACCTGGCAAAATATTTATTACAATGTGTGTACCATGTATCACAAGGAACATACGAACTTCCAGCTTTTAGCAGTCATATTGACATCTATGACTACATTGTGCAACACAAAAACCGAAACTGACAAGATTAAGCAAAAAAAAACAAGGCGCTAGATTATTCGTTATAATGTTTCAAAATTTATCACAGTGAAAAACTTTTAGCATCTGGTACAGTCATATTCACAGCCATAATCACATTATGGGGCAAACAGAAAAAACACAACTGCTCTTAGAACGAAACTAGCTACTGGAGTATTTATTACAATGTATAAAGTGTATCACAAGGAACAAACATTTAGCATTTGGAACAGTCATATTCAAAGCCATATTCACATTGTGGGACAAAAAGAAAATACGAACCGGCCAGCTTAAAAAAAACTAGCCATTAGTAAAGCTTGCTTCATATTTTAGCGAAGGGGCCACTAGCAAAGTTTACTGTAGCGTTAGCAACTTTCTTTGCTTTGTACAGGCTTTTTCTTTCATGACACTGTCATTCCTGCAAGCGACATAGTTTTTTAGAAGCGTGTTGACAGCTGGTTTTAGAATGTTCTTGAGTGCGGTATCTGGATGGTGGCCACTTGCACACATGTCCAACTCCTCGCCGTCGCTTAGTAGGAACTGCATGATGCTCAAGAGGACCATCCTTTGGTTGGCTTCTGCATGAAACCGCTGCTCCTGTTCCTTACTGACAAGGTGCTCTAATACTATCTTAGTGCCAAGAACAACATTAACAACAAAAGGCTGCGGAAACTTCAAGCCGCCTCTGCTCATGCTGTCAATGAGTACGTGCTCACTTTGCTGCAGTTCTCGGTCAGTGATCATGAGCTGTGACTGACAATCCTCACATGGCTGACGTTTAATTGCAGCATGCGCACAATAGCCTGCAATGTATGCCAACGCATCTTTATATTAAAAAAAACTGTTGCAGGTGTATTTCATTAAGCATGACAGTCACATTTTTTATGAGGTTTCAGAATGGTTGCTCTGCGCTTAATGTACCTCAGAAAACCTTCTTCGCACTGCTCTTTCGATGGGCTCACATCATGTGCAGCACAAACTCGCTTGATGGTAGTGTCATGCGGCAAGACAAGCTTGTTGCTGTGGCGAAAAAACTTGTAAGCATGTGGAGAAATTGTGTGCAATATACTGCTAAAAACTAAAAGCTCTGCAGAATATCGCACGCCATTACTCTTCTTTGTCAGCAGCTTGCACTGCTCCTTCAGGAAGATTAGTGCGTCAGCCCTCTCATCATCATGCAGCTCATCATCACAAATGTCATCCAGCAAGGATAAAACAAGCCTAAGCACTCCTCCCACCTTGTCCTCCTGTTGACGGGCCTTCTTTTCACAATATCGCTCCACGCTGTCTAGAAGGTTGTCCAGCACACGGACATCACGGACTTCGTCAGGAATGCACACATCATCCGACACCAACGGAGCGCACTTAAAATACACGGAAACGGACAGATCCTCTGTAACCACCACAGATACAAGCATCTCCGGAGCTTGCAACGCCGGTTCGATGTGGGCGACGATGAGGCACGTCTCGCAGGCTGTTGTGCACCAAAACTTCTTATTTGGACGCTCGTTAACCCGAGAAATCAGTTCACCCAGATTACAAACTTTGTACTGTTTTTCTTCTTTTTCAAACGCTGCTTGGGACTCGTGTATGGCTTTCTGGAGTAGCTCATTTTCAGTCCGCTTCCTTTTCAGTTCAGGCTCTTCTCGCGACGTGCGCGAATCCGAGATATACGAAGGGCAGTCTGGAAAAATGGCTGGGAAGGCGTCTGGAGTCAGCCGTGTCAACTTCATAGGAGCTTCAATGGTTCGTCCATCGCAGTCCGTATACGTTGACGTTGTGCGCAGGTGTTCCGACTTGAAGTGACGCTCGCAAACCTGCGCGTGACCGGAACAAAAAAAAAACACCAATTAGAATCTCCTGGGATAATTACGAGAAATCTCGTTAATTCTGAAGGGGTGCGCTCGATGCAGCTTACCTTGGGGTCCTTCAACAGCCTCACGTCGACGTCGCACAGCCCGCTGCCATTCCGCTCTTCGCTTAGCGTCTCTCGGAAAAGAAAACAAGCGGACTTTCGGACCATTGTCATAGTTCCCTCGACAGTTGGGTACACAACACCGCCCCATGTCTCAGGATACATTCGTCAACAAAATAAATTCGGCGGAAGCGGTAACTGCAACGCGGAACAGCGCGCACGGCGTGGCCGCGTGGTCTCGTTCAACGACAGAGTGAAATAATTGTCACGGCTGCCGCCACCTGTCGGAGACTCGGACAACTTACGGCTCTGCCGCAAAGCTACGGGCTACCACGGTGCTCGCTCTCTCGAGAGAGGTCGCCCTCCTCCTTGCCTGTCAACATGCCCGGACACGCCGAAACGCTGCCGGTACGGCGTGAGCTAAGTGGTGTTGGCGTGAGAGGCTCGGGCAAAGTTGAATGACGTCACACGAAGGCGCGCCGGAGTGAAGAGGCCTGAACTCATTTATGTGGTGTTGGTCGGTGTCGTTGGTCTTCCCCTACAGACGCTCGCGTTTGGCTTCCCTGGCTCATGCCTCGTTGCTGTTCCAGGTGCGATGTTGCCCTTCGCTAATGCAATCGGTTCTACTAACCCTCACAACATCAGCGATGGCCGGGTTAGGTCAAATCGCTTCGGAGCATGTTTCAGTGGGCGAAGGAGCTTTGCTTTCCAGCGTCCTCGCCATCGCAGATAAATGAGCCAATGATGTCTTCACTCTATAAGTGCTCGACCTTTGCGAGTGGTGCAGAGGATGAAGTGAGAAAGAGGTGACGCGCGGCGAGTGCGCAGCTGGCGAGGGAGAGGGTCATGTTACCGTGCACTGCGAGAGGAGGAGTGACCTACTTGGCACCGCCACAACACCTGCGTTGAGGGCAGCACTGTGCGGCGCATTGGTTCGGAGACACGGAGGGACAGTGTTACACAGGCTAGTTGAAGAGCTGCTTCGGATCTAAAACAAGAAGTCATCGTCAAAACAAAACACTTCGCAGACTGCAGTGATATTTCACGTTGTATACTAAGCAATGCTAATACCAGATAAAAACAAATCGCTAAGAATGAGTGATATGCCCGAGCTGATGCATACACCTTTCTTTTGCAAGTAAAACCCGTTGTTACAAAAGATAAACGTCGGACATTGGTTTAAAAAATAACGTTATAAAAACACTCGTAGTCAATGAAGCTTCATTTTGAAAGCTCTTGGCACCGTAATAATCTTTGGCATGTTCAATGGCAGAAAACAGAGCACCTTGAGAGATGGAGTAACATAAGGCTTTCATGTCAACAAAAATCTTGTGAATTGCCTTTTCCGAGAAGCCCATGGACGATCATTTCTTGGTTAGGAACTCTGAGCTTGTAATTGGAATGACCACTCCTGTGAAAGTTACCAAGTTTTTCCGGTTGACATCAAAGACTTAGATTATTCGTTACAGAAGGGTAACGTACGCGTAGTGTTCTCGGCCCCGAAGGAATAGGAGAGCTTTGCAAGTTGACTTGCTCAAATAATGTAATTCACTTCTGAGTTAAAAGAGAGCTGGTTAGATAAGTGGACAGTAAGTGGTGCGTTGTCTACAATTTTTATTATCGTGCGAGAAGCACTATATAGGGCAACCCGAGTTGTGCCTAATGATAGACTAGGGAAACGCGACTACAACTCGAGATATAAACTTTCAGAAAAAGGGTTCGTAGGAGCACACTGCCAATGTTCAGGGTACTCCCCTGATCTGTACAACTCCACCGCTATTGGCCGGTCTCAGAATCAGCTGACACGTGAAAAAAAAGAAGCCGAAGCTATAGCAGATATGAGAATCCTGTGAGTGCGATCTCCATCAAGTGCACTGACGGATAAAGAAATGATGTATCTTGGATTGAGACCAATTGCGAAATCAGTTGTGCTTTTGCGCATGTATAAGATTGACGTCAAGGGCATGAAATAAACAGTTGGGGGTTTCGCGCCTACCTTTATGTGTGCCGCGCAGCAGGCTGGCTGCTCGCAGCGCTTTGCCAGGTCGATTTCACTGGGGTGAGAACCACATTGAAAGCTTCGGCGTCGCCTTCGGACAATGTTTGGCTGAGTTTAGGGTGAATTTCACCTGTTTTAACTAACTGACCTTGTAGTTTACTTGTTTAGGCAATCGCATTATTGGCGATGTCTAATTTGTCTCCTGGCCAGGGGCACACCCCTTGTTCAGCCTCTTTGCCTAATGATCACTCACCATTGGAATCTTTTTTCTGCAATGGGGTTTGTTGGCAGCATTCCTGTAGTGCTGGTGCTGTCGGGCGACGTGACGCGGCACCTACAGCTCGCATAAACAAAAAAGAGCTGCCGGCGAATGCCGGTGCTCGGTATACATCGACTGGCTACGATGGTGTTTTCCGGGAAGTGCGCCTTCTAAAACTCGCAATGTTGTAGGCCAGAACATCTCTGTCAGTGGATTGTACGACCGGGATGTGGGCATAGACCATTGCGGACGTCTCTTACGGCGATTGCAGCGAGAGTGTACACAACGTGCTCGGGGCTCCAATTTACGACAAGTGCTCGCTACAGACTGCGAATCTGCTGCGCTAAATGGCTTTACGACTATGAAGTTGCAGACCTCGACGGCTGGAGGCATTCGAACTTTGTTCCCGAACCCTGGAACGTGACCTATGCTCGAGAACACCGTGCACGAACTTATGAGGACACCGTGCAGCAGTGTTTATAACAGAGGCGCTGGCAGCGTTTCGGGTTTAAGAGTCACCTCAGCAGTCTAAGTCTCACCTCAGCAGCGCATACGAGAGCCGGCTTTCTCGGTTCACACCGGAGAAAGGGGCACACACATGAACTTCGCTGGCGTAGTCGACAGGATGTCCTGCTGAGAAGACTAGGACAGCACCCATCAGAGGGAAAGAAGAGCAGACACGGGATGACTTCATGGTGACGGACTCAACTGAGGCGTGAGCTGATGAGGCCGTAGCCACTACTGCTGGAAGAGTGAGGTGCGCAGCTGGGTGTCTCATTTCTCTATTCCCTCACAGTTTGTTATGACCAGCAGGTATAACTTGCTTTGTGGCGGGGTATGGGAAATAGAACCCGACCAGAGTTGGGATTTGACGGATATGGGCTAGAACGCCGAGATGACTAGGTCCAAAGGAGAACCGTAGGGGTTAGGCTATGATCAGATGGCATTGTTACAAACGCTGCTACTCATTACGGAGATGTAGTTAGCACAAGAACGGCTCATAAACAGCAGGGTGAACGCTGCCGCAAATACCGAGAGTGCAAAGGCTGCTCGGAGCGAGGACAAGAAGATGAAGTGTACGAACCTGTTCAAAGACGTGTTGGTGCCGATGCCTACGCAGGAATCACTCGTTCCATCGTGGTTCGACGATGTCGAGGCTAGATTTGACTTCTCCAACGTACAACTTGTGTGGAGAGCAGGGCTCATGTTGTCCCGACTAAACGAGAGAGACAGGAGCTTGCTTGGTTGACTCAGCTCAGCTGACAGGAAGCCTTAAAGGAACAGTGCTCAAAGGCCTCCGACTGTCTTCCGCAGAGTGTCACCGCGTCTTTACTCAATCGAGAAAACGAACAGATGAAACATGGCGGCAATTTGCAGTGAGGCTTGGAAATTACCGAATTTCCTACCTTAATGGCCACAAAGTTGGTAGCAGTAAACAAATCATAAATTTATTAGTAAGTGACAGGCTTCGCGACCCTCTGGGTGCAGAAACCCATGTATTCGTCCTTTAAAATGAAACCCTGAGCAAGATACTGCTTCATTTTTTGGAGGTCGCCAAATTGGTAGAAAGCTTCGATGAGGGTGAGACAGATTTAGCCAACTCGGGCAAAATGGCGGAACACGGGAAGACAAAATCACTCCCCGGTGCGCTCTGGTTTTCAGTAGTGGTGAACAAAACTGACAAGAAGTAGGGTTTGTTTTCTCTGTAATTCGCTGGAGCACTTTGCACGAGACTGTCCAACGGCACAGGCCGCTAAAGCAAATTTGGTGCGGAAGGAAAATCGGGACAGTGATAGTACAGTCGGTGCGGAGGTAATTACTCAGGAGAACGTTGTAAAATCATTTATATTACGTTCAATCAAAACAAATGGCCTTGCGTGCGGCCAGTCACTGTTTCAAGGGAGCGTTGGTTCTGGTGAAGACAAAAGCGTCATACAAAAAGCTTTTGTGCCAGGATATCGTCCGATGAAAGCCGGACTGAATTTGATGTGGGCATTCGGTAACAGGCCATGACTGAGTTAGCCTAGGTCTCAGTAACATTGCTAGGAAAACCCAGCATATATTGGTCGCAAGACAATCAATATGGATAGATTGTGCATGGTCACTGACAAACTTGCGAGAGGGGTAGACGCGCTCGTAACCCCATGTATGTACGAGGAGGTAGTGGAAGAAACCGCTGTTGTTCATGAAAGCCCCGTAGTAGAGAACGCGATGCCGAAGGCTGACAAGCTTGACGAATTCATGTCAGTTGCACAAGTTGAGGCTTTGAGCGTTGACAATTAGGTGCAGTAAGTGGATCGGCTGGAGTGCAACACATATGTCGTCGAACGCGAGAATTTCTGGCGGAGACAGGCGGCTGATTCTTGCTTTAGAAATGTTAAAACAGGCAAGGGAACGCACTCAAAGAACGGCTGAAATAGTAGGGTTACTGCACCATAATGATACCATTGCCCTTTGGTTGTGCAATCAACTGGTGTTGCCACAACCGAAAACCAGGTCAGGAGATTGTACAGTGCCAAAGAGCCCTAATACTTCTGCATTTGAACACTTACACAAATTAAAGACAAGGCTGTAGGAGGTTAATCAGGAAGTGGAAGAAGTATCAGCTCTAAATTAACCGAATGTGCAGGCTATTACGATCTAAAAGTCCAAATTGAGGAGCTACGAAAGGGGGACCAAGTTTTTATACAGGAGCCTAGAAACGTAGGTAAACCAACTAAAAAAGGACAGGACCGGCAACTGTGGTTTGCAGCGAGAGGCCGGACACATAACTAATCGAGGTAGGTGATGAAAGCCGTAAAAGTGTTTATGCGAACGAGTTGCGTGAGTGCGCGATGATGATAAGCTCGCAGGGAGTTAAGTTCAAATTCCACGAGAAGTTCGGGGTCTGCCAGCGTCACCGAGGAGCACGCAGAAAAGCGATGACTTCTACGCTGGAATAGATCTCTTAATGCGCTGATTACAGATTATAGCTCACGTGGGACTATCCACTAGTGCTGCAGACTGCAAGTTTTCACAGCAGGAGCCTAAATATTAGGGCCACATGATAAGCTCTGATTAACAGGAACCCGGGCCAGAAATTATTTTATCAGTTCGAATTTCACGGCCGCAGAAGATACGCGAACTGCGGAGAATTTTAGGGCTGTGTAATCATTGCCGCGACTATGTGCTAACATCAGTGTCATCACCAATAGATTTGCAAGGGCGCCCACTCCTGCAGCGACGCCGCGAGGAAACGGGTGAGAAAATGTCGGGAGCTTTCTTCAGCAAACGCTAATACCAATCGAAACCCCTTGGGAAACAATTTAGTGAGAGACTTATTCTGGTGTATGGGCATTACAGCGTCTTGAGACGTGCCTTTTTGGTGCGTATGTGACAGTGGTTACTTATAATAATCCTCGCAAGTTCCTCACTTTGACGTCCCCTCAAAGTGCACGGGCGGTGCGCTGGGCCCTGGAACTGCAATGGTTTGATGTTACGACCATGCACAAAAAGGTAAGCTTCATGCGAATAAGAACGCGCTGCCTCGTCTGGCAAGCCCACACTTGGTGGGATAGGGTATGAATGCATGCATTTGTATGCATGCATTTATACTAGTCATGACACGGTCGGCTTTTAGCGAAGTGGGACATTCATACTTTCCAATGGCTCCGTGATTGACCTGTGTTATGCAGCCTCTTCAGGAAGCAACGAATATGCACGTTGGACATTGATTTGTTGCATAACGAGACGCTTACGCAACACAGGGGTGGTGGAGGTGTCGGGCGAAGCTACGCGGTGCCTGCGGCTCGGGTAAAAAAACTAGCTGCCGGCGAATGTGTGTGCTCAGTACCCACATCGACTGGCTACGGCAGGGTTTTCCGGGAAGTGCACCTTGAAGAACACGTAGTGATGTGGGCCAAAACATCTGTCAGTGGACTGTACGACCGGGCGGTGAGCGTATACGCCATTGCGGGAGTCTCTGACAGCGATCGCAGTGAGCGTCTACACAAGGAGCTCGGGGCTCCAATGAACGACTTCAAGTACTGGCTACGGACTGCGACTCTGCTGCGCTGAATGGCCTGACAACTATGGCGTTGCAGACTTCGGCGGCTGGATGCATTCGAACATTGTGCGGGAACCTTGGAACGTGACCTATGCTCGGATTCACCGTGAACGAACTTATGAAGACCCTGAGCAGCAGTGCTCATAACAGACGCGCGGGGAGGATTTGGGGAGACGAATTCCGGAAGGGTGCTAGTGTGCGTGGTGAATAAACCAACTGCATATAACTAGTTTGGGTCCCACCTCAGCTGCACATACGAGAGCCGGCTTTCTCGGTTCGCACCGGAGAAAGGGGCATACACACGAACTTCCATGGTGCCCTCGAGTGGTGGATTGACTAGGCTCAACAACCCAAAGGTGACCCAGGTTGTCCTTCAGGCCATGACGCCGCACTTTTAACTGATAAGTGATGATCCCGCCACAGTGGTCTTGTGGCTAAGGTACTCGGCTGCTGCCTCGCAGGTCGCGGGAATGAATCTCGGCTGCGGCGGCTGCATTTCCGATGGAGGCGGGAATGTTATAGGCCCGTGTGCTCAGATTTGGGTGCACGTTAAAAAAAAACCCAGGTGGTCGAAATTGCCGGAGCCTTTCACTGCGGCGTCTCTCATAATCATATGGTGGTTTTGGGACGTTAAACCCCACAAATCAATCAATCAATCAACTGATAAGTGACGTTCATCAGTTCGGAAGAAGTGGTTTAGTATGCAGATCATCAGGGATCTGATGAGATTCAGACATCCTAAAGTGCAGGAAATTTGTTTCGGTCTCACTGAATCCATTTATCCCGCCTCATTAAGAATGCACTAAAAGAATTGTTCGAGGAGTCGACTCTCCTGAGAGACTCTAGAAAAGCCGCCTGAGGTTGGGGTCTTAGCTGTATACCGGTGCAATCGCTTAGTTAACGGTGAGAAAGTCCCCACTGAGCCAGTTATTGTTACCTTTGCCGGCACTTCTTGTCCATCAGAGTCGAAAATATGGCTCCTCATTTTCATAGTCGAACGCTTCGCTTCTCATCTTCTCCAGTACCGAAACTGTTGGTGTTTCGGCCACACTGTAAGAGGCTGCAAGTCAAAACCACACTGCTGGGTGTGTGGCAATTACCATTCATCGAACGAATGTAGTGACGAAATCGAAAATCACTACCTCTGTGTAGAAAAGTATGCGGCTGAGTACTCGAACTGCACCGCAAGAGCCAATGAAGTCCAACTGCTTGAAATAATGAGCAGAAGCGATAACGATTTGGAAGGATATGGCCTTTGGATATGCTGCGGGGTCACTTCAAGGCATGAGCCACTAAGTGAGAGGAAGCTTTTCACTTTTATTGAATCAGTAGTAGCAAAGGCAATGTCGAAAGCGCTAGAACACGTGCTTGAGTGCATATCTCAAGTATTTTGCTAATAAATGACAGAACTGGTTTCAGCAGCCACAGTGCCGATAGCCAAGTCGACAACTATCATATTATTACAAAAAACCTGGCTTAATCCTGCTAAGAATTATCATGTCAACAATATTAGAGCATTTCAGCTTCACCATCCATCCGTGGAGGTGGTTCAATTGTACTAGTCTCGAATAAATTTTGCCACACAGCGAGCATCGCTTTTCAGCTTTTGTCCTCAGGCTGAGAAATTTTCACAATACACCTCAGTAGCCCACGGCGTCGACCTCTCACCCCTTATAAACGCATATATTCGTACGGGTGGGCATTACACTCAACAATTAGATACAGCTTTAGCTTTTTTTTTCAAAGATGGATTTTTTTGTGTGATTTCAACTCACATAATGTTTCGTGAAAATTTAGAACAGACTCGTCCGGTATTCTTTCGTGGGTTCAATAATTACTAAAATCATTACCTGTCTGAGTGAGAGGCAGGATACATTTATTCGCGGTTGGACACCATTAGTGTTCGACATTACGTTGTGCAGCTCAAGTACTTCAGTGAAGTCTTACTTACAAAACAGTTTATTTATCTTTTAATAAAGAGCATCTCTCTGTGTACATCGCACGTCCTATAATATTTCTGGAAAGATAGAGAAAACAATAATTGATTACAAAATATATGAAGTCTGCTTGCGTTTTAATATTAGGGCAGTGCCTAAGGGTCGAAATAAACACCTCGGCAGAAATGTCTGTGCCACTTTAGAAATTTTAAGAAAACTTCAGAACTTGTGATTGCTTCGTTGTAAATCAAAAGTGCCTCGCCTGGCAGATAGTGGAGTACTGAGAGCACAAGAGACATTAAAGGAAAAGAAGCTGCATGGAAAGGACATGTTTAATGAGAGTCCACAAAACTTGAAAGATTATCAGTTCGTTGCGGCAACATTCAAACGTACTCTAACGCGAGCGAAAGAAAAAATATGACCAAGGATATTTTGAGTACCTACCTAAATTGAATAACAATTGTGCTATAAACAGTTTTGTCAAGCGCGTCGTCTGTGTACTTCTTCTCTGTTGTGTGTCATTTTTTCGCGCCCCGTATCATCATGAAACAGTTTTCTTTGTGATAGAAGGAGTATTCCTATACCAGGAAGTTTTGACTCAGTAGTTCACACCTCACAAGAACTACAGGAGTCATTAATTATATTGGCTGAAGGATTAGAAAACAGGTTACCAACGCACCTTCGTAATTATGGTTAGCACCAGCCATCTGTGACTACACAACTTCCGAGGTAAATGAGGCTATGGAGAGATTGCCAAATGCAGCACCAGGCGCTGATTGAATAACAAATAAAATGCTGCTAAAAATACTGCACCAAAAATATCCGAATAATATTTAAGATCTCGCAAATTATTCCTTTAGAAGAGAATGGATACCTTATGCATGGAAGATAGCAACAATTATACCCTTACTTAGGAAGCAAGGGGCAGGCTATAATATGGACAACATACGATCGCTAGGTTGGTTGGTATGTGGGGTTTAACGTCCCAAAACCACCATATGATTATGAGCGGCGCCGTAGTGGAAGGCTCCGGAAATTTCGACCACCTGGGGTTCTTTAATGTGCACCCAAATCTGAGCACATGGGCCTACAAGATTTCCGCCTCCATCGGAAATGCAGCCGCCGCAGCCTCGATTCGAGCCCGTGACCTGCGGGTCAGCAGCCGAATACCTTGGCCACTAGACCAACATACGACCGATAGCCTTATCATCTAATGTAGTAAAACCTATCGAAAGGGTAGTTAATGGCCATATAATTAACTTTATTATTGAGAAACAACTGTACAGCACTTCCCAAATTGGTTTTAGATCAGCATATTCCAAATGGCAGCACATGTAGATCTGGGAAGTCGTATTAACATTGCCCGTCAAAAAAAAAAGAAGTATGCGGCTTTGGGAAGGTTAGACATACGTAAAGCATACGGTAGTGTGGAGCATCATATCTTGATTATTCAGTTATGTACTCACGATTTCCCACCTTATGTTGTAGCATGGCTGAAAGAATTTTTAAGTGGAAGAGAATTTTGCTGTTTTCAAGCTGCTTTTTCTTCTTGTAAGCCCAAGCAAACCGGGCGTTTACTTTAGGGGTCAGTACTTCCCTCGTACTATTCAGCATCCTGCTTAGTACTATCACAGTTCCTTAATACCGTTGCATTGCTTAAAGCATTGAAGGACTCTGGTACTATCCTCGTTCAGCCAGATGTGGGAACTTATGTTTATGCCGACGTCAATGCTTTCTTTGCGATGGCAAGTGACATCCACTGTCTCTATAATATCTTGCAAACATACACAAATGAACTCGAACATTGGGTAGGTGGTTTGATGTTGAACCTGAATGCCACTAAATGTGCTATTCTTATTTTAAATGCGAAGCATTAATTAGCAAACTTCGGCGACCTTTAGCGTATCTATCTATCTATCTATCTATCTATCTATCTATCTATCTATCTATCTATCTATCTAGGCGCTTACGCTTGGGTGCTTTCATGGGTCCTTAACTTGGCGTGAACCGAAATGAGCATGGGAGAGTAAGATGCTTTGACGAACATGACGCGCTAGTAAAGACATGAATAGTGTCACAATCCCGTCACGTACGTCGTCAAACACTTCCCGCCAGACAGTGGCACATACCCACGGGCGGGTATGTGACGCTGCTATGTGGGTATGTGCCACAGGTGATTGACTCTTAGTATGTATACCCAGAACGGCGAGAACACACAAGTACAATTTTAACACGTGAGCGTTAAGAAATAGCCGACATAGGTGGTGTCGACCCGACTAATGCAAAGAATAAATGCCAAGGTCCCAGATGGAATCGAATCCGAGAATTCCGCGTGGCAGTGAAGCATCTTACTACAGATCTACGCCATGTCTCCGAACTTCTTTTCAAATAGGCGCTGATCTTCGTGCAACGTCACTAGTGGTTGCTGTGCTGCCTACCCAATTTTATAAACATTACATATGTGCTCTTTTGCTACAGCCGTCACATCAGGGTAATGTCAATTGTGGTTAGTTGCCATGCGCTCAAGTTGGCTTATGTACCGGTGTCCAGGGCCACCATCCTCGCGAGCGTTAGCGCTTCATATCAGCTTCTGGTGTTGCTAATACGCATGTTCCAGTTGGCATCGTTGCGCAAGTGCAAACAACTGATTATGTTTACATCTGCAACTCTGCAACATGTCTGTGCGTGCAACATTTGTACATATATTAGCGTCATTTCATGACGCGTCGCTCAATCAAAAAATGCAACATGGTCACCTTCCCTCCGCATGCTTCACATAACGTCAATTCCCAGGTACGTGGGATCTGGCGATTTTTTTTTCCTGTTCAATATCTTGTGCACATATCTTTTAATTTTAAGCTTCAAGATATCACACGAGTACAGTCGTTAAAGCACAATGGAGCTATATATAACGAAACTCTCCCCTGGCAACCTCACATTTATAACATCACAACAAAAGGAGTACGCGCAATGGGCGTATTGCGGAGGTTGAGCAGCTGTAGATCTGGTATGAAAAGAAAGTCACTTTTGATGATATATAAATTGAATATCCGACCTGTGTTAGAGTTCAGCTGTGTTTTTTTTTTCTGGTGCACCAGCCTACAAGCTTCAGCCGCTCGTTCTATTGAAAAGAAAGGCTTTACAGCTTTGCTTAAGACTTCCAAAGTATTTTGCAAACGCAGCGTTATACCTCGAAGCACGAAGGCCACCTCTTTTATGTTGATTTAACATTCTTACTATGCCGACTTTTTTACGAATATATTAAGGAACCTTTCACCCTCATGAAATTATTTTTATTTCCAATCTTGACATGTTTTTTCATTCGCATTGGCTCAGATTTCACAAACCACAAGTAGTATTTGTTCAGTCGTCACTTGAGCCTCTAAATGTACAAGTCCACGATCTGCTTCCTTTAACTGCGCATTGAAGTTCTCCAGAAATTGTTTCCCGTGATATCTTTACCTACCATCATTACCTTAGCTATGACCTACCAGCATTTTAAATGGCTTATTGCAGGAACATTTATTTGCTTTACCAACAAAGTTACCTAGGTCAATGAACGCATCGCAATAAGAGGAAAATCGGGCATCGCAATATATTGTCCTGTACTGAATTAGTCATTTTTCCTGCAATTACCAGATTTTCTTCCTGTCTTTCTGGCTTAATTTATGGCAATATTGTTCGTTTCGCGCAAGGTAAGTACTTAGATTCCAGTCATTGCAATCATAACTGACTCATTATCTCTGAGCCCTTCTCTGTCTACATTCGGTGGCTCATCCGTATATAAACTTTTTGTATCACTGGTTCCCTGTCATCTACAAAGCATTCATTTATACTGGGCACCAGGACTTAAAGGCTTGTTGTTAAATAATATGGCAGATTCTCTTGCGAAAGCGTCGCTTGCAGCACCAATCATTCCTATTCTTTTCGCACACTGCACATTACCTTGGCCCGATTTCGTACGCTTATATTCAGGCGAAGTTCATCAGACCCTGCAATGACGGCTTCTCAGGAGTACAATCACATGTTGTTTCCCTGACGCAGCGAACTGTCTAATCCAACTCTGGTGGAAGTTGCCATCACAAACTTTTATTGCCGCCTTACCTCCCTCAATTTTTCTTGAATAGATCTGGTTTGTTTAACTCCCCTATGTGCATTTATTGCAATCAAGAGGAAACAAATAATCATTACTTTTATCTCGTCGTAGTTTTTATATATTGAGGAAAAGCATACTAGCATCACATCTTCTAAACTGGGCCTGCAATTATGACATGTTCCCTTTTCTTTTGGAGCCTGTACACTGGGTACAGCCACAGGGATGTTTTATTCACCGTTCAAGAATACATTACTGCGACTAAAGTCTCTTGCTAAATTATGGGCTCACTACATATTCTCTAATTCACAATTTGCATGTCAAATCTTAATGAACAATCTAGCGTTCTTAAGAATTAAGCGATGCGGAAAGAAATGAAACAATTCATCTTATAATCGGCGAATCCTTTCTCTGGGTACGAGCCATGTGCAGAGGAAAACTACAACAATAATACAAACTGAGTTCATGAATAACCGCAGTCGTGGCCTCAAAATAGAGCGCCTTTTTCAGCTTCGGTAAATCGTGGGTTCGATTCCCACTGCCGGTGGATCCCCACCGCTTCCTAAATGAAAACAAGCCAACCCCGGCCTGGCGCTCCACATTCATTCAGGGATGTTGCATTTGGGAAAGGGAGCCCATGTCTGTAAAAGTCCATCAACGACAACAACAACAGAAAAAAACTTACCCGAGCTGCAACACTTCTGACATTCTGAAATTTTTTCGAGGAGAGGCACTCGGTTAGTGCGAAAAAATTGAACTCTTGTAATGATGTCATTCGACGATTTCTTCAGAAAGTTGTGCACGTTCCCCTCGGTCACTTAAGGTTACTATTTCGTTTTAAACGTAGGCTGCCATGAGTTCGCATGAACAGCCCATTATAGTGGCGTAGTTGACTGCCGTTGTCCGTTACAGCACAAAGTGCGAATTGAGGAAAAAAAGAAGTCCAGATTACAACTCCAGCCTTATTCATGGTAACGAGGGGCTCTATCACGCAGCCACGTCAGAGCTTGATAGTTCTCTCGGAAAAAGATCCTCCGATGGCGTGATGTACGGCGATAATATGCGTCACCAGATGCAGTATTACGTGGTACAAATTATACTGCACGAGGCGTCACACCATGTCAACTTCCTAACGATTCGGTGTTTTAAACCATACCACCAATTGAAAGCACGCTTACTACAAAATGGCTTTGGGGTTTCATCTTTCGTCATGCTCATCATCGTCTACGACGGCAACAATAAAGGTGTGCAGATACGCAGGTGCCCATATTACGTTAGGGAAGCGTACTGATTGCATCGCTATTACTAGAAGTAGGACGATTCATTGATTACCGGGAACCCCACCCAACTTCGCTTGCCAGCCCCCTCAGAGAGTTTACAGCAACCTCTGTGTGAGTGGCTTTCGTCAGCTTTCGCTGTATTTCTGTTGCGCATTCCGCATAGGCTTGGCATTCATTTATTAATATCATTTTGAGTGCAGAGCCCTTTAGAAGCTCAGAATGTCGCATGGTGTCATCGTAACTTGGCGTAACACAGCCAAAACTACATGCGGCAATTTGAGGAGAAGTCTTCGTGCTCCTAATCCTCGAGCGTTTTCGTGATGAAATTAACGCGGGAAGTACCGCATAGCATAGCCAACTGTCACTAATTAAGTGCACGCTACCGCAGAAGCTTTTTTGTTGTTGTAGTTGTGAGCCCCTAATATCGACACTGAGTGCGCAGCACTATAAACAAATATCACTTTAAAAGATGGAAGGGAAAACATGCAAGCAATAAGTAGAAAAAAACAATTTCAAGAAAAATGAACATGGATTTTGAATGGCTGGGTGAAGTGAACGCAGCTGTGTGGTTATCTAAGAATCTCAAATATCGAAATCTCACAAATTACCTTTTATATTTTCCCCCTTATTCTGTCTTTCTCTGGTGTGTTTCTCACATTAGTGTCATTTCACTGTAAAGTCATTCTTCTACAGAGTTTTAATGCTCACAAAAAAGAACTCGCTGCTTTCTAAGATAATCCCCCTAATTGCGAGTGAGCCATGATTCAAGGAAACAAAGATGCAAACAAATGAACAGTAATTAAAAAAGACGACAGGAACATAATGAGGAGGAGGAAAGCAGATTACATTTCTTTCAATCTACAGTGTGAAGCTGGCTTTCGACTGGGAGGGATGCTCTAGAGATCCTTGCCGTTAAAGGCACTGACAAGGCTGCATGAAACGCTTCTGATGCGACACCTTATTGTGGACAGCCTTGTTCTAGAAAGACAAGTCTGCTGCAGTGCCTGGTGGCCTCTGCGGAAGCGGCTCGCAAGGACGCCTCGACGGCGCTGACAGCCACCCGGAAGGATGCCGAGCAGAAGCCGTGACCTCTGCTTGACCTTTCACGGCGAGCTTGCGGCCAATAACCCGGCAATTCATCGACGCTGAGCGCCAGGCCATTGTGGGGGAGAACATTCTGTGCCACATGGGGCAACTGCGCCTCATTCTATGCAGTCGCTGTGCGCAGCCAAGCACAGTGCGCCAACAAAGCATCACCAATGCACGGCCGATTAACGCGCTCATCAGTTTGCATCTTTTACTTGGTAGGCATGATTGATATGTGGTGTTTAACGAGCCAAACAACCACACGATAATGAAAGACGCCGTAGTGAAGCGCTTCGGAAATTTGGACCACCTGGGGTTCTTTAACGTGCACCTAAATCTGAGCCCGTGGACTTACAGCTTTTTCGCCTCCATCGAAAATGCCGGCGCTGAAGCAGGGAGTCAATAGTGCGACCTGCGGGTCAGCAGCCGAGTACCTTAGCCACAATACCAACGCGGTGGGGCCTACTTGGTAAGCAAGCGCGTGATAATTAGTCCCCTACTTTCGTTAAAAAGTAAAATTTCCAGCTGGTCTGTCTTGTCTGATTCGCTAATTGCCCCTTTTCTTTAGTGCTCCTGTGGCGCTTTCACATATAACTTCTTTCCAACTACTAAATGATGGGGCTTGCAAACAAGAATCACGAGAGAAGTGCAGAAAAGCAACGGCGGAAAAGAAAAACGGCGCGAGAACATTATACAGGTACGAACATGGATTAGGCGATACTTCTCAATCCGGCACTCCTCGATGCCCACGTAAAAAATAATTGTAATATATTTCATTTCTTCGTATTTCAACCTAATCGACGATGCACTAACGCATGCACACCTACTATTACCCACATAACGCTCGAACTCAACAAAAAGCATTTTTCAAAGAGTAAGCGGCAGTGACTTACAGCACCGCGAGGATAACCTAGGGCTAAAGGACGCGTACCCTGTGTTTTAAAGCAGGCAGTAATATTGTGGGGACAAGACTTGAGGGAACGCTTAAGGTGTGCTATGGTTATGCCATTTTAATAGCCATAAAATGTTTCGAGGAGATAATAAAGACTGCTTTTGAAAATGTAGGCAAATATTGCCATCCTGTCGGGTTCTTCTGAAGATTTAAGGAAGTATCAATGAACGATATTCCATCATTGTGTAGCATTGGTTTAGTAACATGTGCTCTCCCAATTCAATTCAAATATTTAGCTCACTCAAATCCACATGGATAGAAAGTCTTGACCACAAGTCTTGACAGCTGATACTGCATGGGCTTGGCGGCGAGCCCGCGCTGCTACTAAATTCCGAGCCCGCTGTGGTGTAGCCTTGGCTTCCTGGGTGTTCATGACGAGTGTTCAAGCAAGCGCCACCTCCACGACGGCGTGCCATCTAGTGGTCACTCTTTAAATATCTCGAGGGAGCACAACTACGTCTCTAGCGGGAGCAATGAGAAGAAGTGGTTACGGCGATGGACAAACCCCGAGCATATGAATCAAGCTCCTAGAAGAAAAAAAAATGGCAGCATATCCACGGAGTGAATGATGTAGAGTGGGGCGAAGCATCCTTCCGTCCACTCGTTCTTGCTTCCGTCCGTCCATGCGTCCGTCTGTGTGACCGTCCGTGCGTCCATTCGCCCATCCGTGCGTGCATCTGTTCGTGCGTCCGCACGTCCATCTCTACGTCCATCCCTGCGTTCGCCCATGCATCCACCCCTGCATCCATCCACGCGTCCATCCATCGGTGCAGCCTTCCAAGAGTTCGTCCATGCATCTGTCTGCGTGTCCGTTCGTCAGTCTATTCAACAATGCAAGTACCACCATCTCACATCTTTTCATCATAGGATGGATAGATTGATGGTTATGGCTGTACCCTTTAGATCGGGTGGTGGCTAGCGCCACCAAACCGTAATATTTATTGAACCAAAAACTAGATTTTTTTTTCCTTTAAATAGTGAGGTTGAGGATTCGTACTTTGCAGTGAAAGGTTTAATTTTCACTCGTGCCTTGACTTTAGCCACCACTCAGATAACTTCATTCTAGTTAATTCTACCCGCTTAAAGTCTATTTTGCCCTCCCTGTCCCTAAACCCCAGTGCTTTGAAAAACTATGCGTCATCATCCTGAACTATAGGGGGAAGCCCTCCATAGAACACTATCAAGTGTTCGGCAGTTTCTTCTTCCTTTCCACACGCACAGCATACCGTGTCTACCCCTTCGTAATTGGCCCGATATGTCTGGGTTCGCAATACTCCCGTCCTGGCCTCAAACAGTAGAGAACTACCCCGAGTGTTATCATAGATCCTTTCATTGGCAATTTCCTGCTTAAAAGTTCGATAGATATCTAGTGCAGACGTCATGCTAATTCTCCACATATCGGCCTCAACTTTCCTCACCTTCTTCTTAACCGGTAATTCTTTTTGGTTTGGCCCCTGCTGTTTTTTAAGTATTTACCAGTCAATTCGCTGGTTCGCTTACTCCATTTTGTATCGACATTCTTCATGTAAAAGTGGCTGAATACTTTCCTAGCCCAAGGCTTCTCCCCCATTTCTCTGAATCGCTTTTCAAATTTTATTTTGTGCTAGCTTCTCTGCCCTCAAATGATGTCCATCCCATATCACCTTGTACTCCCTGATTTGGTGTATTCCGGTGAGCTCCTAAGGCAAGCCTACTTATTCCACGTTGCTTAATTATTAATCTTGCTTGAACTTCTAATCTCATGCACAAGACCACATTGCCGAACGTCAGACTAAGAACCATGATCCCTTTCCATATTCTTCTCCCAACATCATACCTTCTGTAATTCCACAGTGCCCTGTTTTTCATTACCGCTGCATTCCTGTTAGCTTTAGTCGTCACGTATATTTCGTGTTCCCTTAGGTACCCGGCCCCATTGCTTATCCATGCGCCCAGATATTTGTATTCATCTGTTATCTCTAGCGTGACCTCCTGTATTCTAAGCTCACTACCTTCATTGTCATTAAAAATCATGACTGCTGATTTTTCCTTACCGAGTCTGAAATTTAACCTATCTCCCTCATTACCGCAGATGTCCACAAATCTCTGCAAATCTTTCTTGTTGTCGGCCATTAGCAATATATCATCTGCGTACATCTTATGCTGGTAGTGCCTACTCAATGAGTTTTCCTTGTTTGACGAAAGAGGTTGAAGCCCAGGCCACTTCCCTCTAATTTTGACTCTAATCCTTGTAGGTACATCATGAATAATAAGTGTGACATGGGACACCCCGGCCTAAGCCCCTGTTTTACCTCGGCAGCCTTGGATACCTGTTTTTCCCACTTTATAACTACCTTGTTACCTTTATAGATATCTTTTAAAAGATTAGTGACTACATTTTCCACGCCTAGTGTGCCCAAGTATTCGCCACAATTCCTGTTGAACCACGCTATCATACGCTCCCTTGATATCCAAAAATGCTAGCCACAGGGGCCCGTGTTCCTTTTCTGCTATTTCGATGCACTGCGTCAGTGAGAACAGATTTTCTTTCAAGCCCCTGTGTTTCCGAAACCCATTCTGCAGTTCCCCCAGCACCCCCTCAAACTCTATCTATGTCTGCAGTCTTTCCTTTATAATTTGCATTGCCGGCCTGTAGGCCACTGAAGTCACTGTTATAGGATGGTAGTTGTTTATGTCAGCTTTGTCCCCCTTTCATTTATAGATCATGCTCATTCTGCTACATTTACATCCACCGGGAACTTCACCATCGATTATTATTTTGCTCACTGCCTCTCTCAAAGCCTGCTTAGACTTCGGACCTAATGTCTTTATCAGCATAATTGGAATGTCATCTGGACATGTTGAGGTACTACTAGGAACCTTCTCAGCCCTTTCCCACTCTCGTTGTGAAAATGATGCCATTGCGCCACTTGATTCATCCTCGTCTATCGTGGTGCGTAAAGCACTTCTTTGTTGAAATTTTCCTGTCACCCTTGTTCTTATATATTCAATAGCTTCGTCCCCTTCTAGCCTAGCACCTTGAGCTGTAGTTATAAATCTCGGCTCTAGGCTCGTCTCATTTCTCAGGCAGTTTAGATGAATCCAAAATCCCCCAGCTGCCTTTCTATTTTTTCATGCACTTCTCCCAGCCACTGAGCTCCCTTTCTTCTAATCTTTTCATTGATCAGAAGGGATGCATCCCTTCTACAGCTTAGAAAGATGTCCCAGTTTCTTTCAACATCATCCGTCGGTTCACCCCGGTGCTTAGCGTGCCTGTGTTCACTAAAGGCTTCCTGACGTTTTGCTTTGGCTCTCTTAACTTTCTCATCCCACCAAATTTTGGGTTTGTGTCTTCTTTTCCGGGGTGACTTGTCACGTGCCTTAGCAAGCTCTAGATCAAACAGTCTAATTAGATTCGTGTATGTCCACACTATTTCATTATCCTCTGTGATTATTTTGTCTATCTTTTGTAGCTATTTCAATTTGCCTTTCTGAACAAAAATTTTCCTGTAGTTGCTCATCTTGTATCCTTCCCACTTTCACTATTCTTCCAAAACTTAGCTTGATACGTTTTTGATCACTACCCAGACTTCTGGAGCCACCTTCATCTATGTGCATTCCCCTGAGCTTATCATACATCCTATGTGACATCAGTGTGTAATCTATCGTCGACTGCAGCCTTCCTACCTCCCATGTTATTTGCCCTTCACACTTCTCGCTACTATTTTTTATTCAGATACCCTAAAGGCCCCGAAGGGCATTACATAGGGGGGGGGGAGCAATGTGTTGAGTACATTTTAATTCAAGAGCAAACACAGTCAAGAGCGGGCATGTAACAAAAAACGGTAGAAAAGCAAACAAACAAACAAAAATAAATGGAAAAGAAATAAAAGCAAGCGCACATAGTACATGGTTCATGGCTCTGATAATAAAAATCGCTTCAAGTGGCTTACAAACAAATCGTGATTATGAATTGTGGCAATGTCTTCTGGTAATCGCTTCCAATGAAAGATGGCCCAGAACAACGGGAATTGATGAAGGAGATTAGTACGGGCAAACAAGGGGAGGACTTTGAAAGGGTGATCTAGACGCGGAAAATTGCGATGGGCAGGTTTGATATGCGATGCAGCAAATGACGACGCACTATGATAGAACCGGTGGAAGTGACATAGTAATGCTAGTATTCTTTGTTTTTCCAGGGAGGGCAGCTGTAGAGATTCTTTAATGGCAGTTATACTAGATGTGCGGGAATAGTTCTTAGTAATAAGACGTGCTGCTTTATTTTGCAAGGCCTCCAGTCTGTTTGTTAAGTATGCCTGGTTTGGGTTCCAAATAATAGACACGTAGTCGAGTTTGGATCGAACTAATGAAGTATAAGTTAAACGTTTAGTTGACTGACTAGCTAAATACAAATTTTGTCTGATGAAACCGAGTGTATTACTTGCCTTGGAAATTATAGCATCAATGTGTTCTTTCCACATAAGGTTGAACGACAAATAGACACCCAGATATTTTAGCGTAGAAACGTTTTCGATGGCTGTGTTATTAATAGAATACGAATTAAGGTGCATGTTAGTAGACCTAGTAAATGTCGTAGCTTTTGTTTTGAAAGCATTAATTTGCATTTGCCAATCCTCGCACCAGTTAACAATATTATCCAGGTTGGTCTGTAAAGTATTAGAATCTTCAGAGCTGTTAATTTTTTCTGTAAAGTATGCAATCGTCGGCGAATAACCGAACGTTAGAACTTAGGTAATTGCCTACGTCCTTCATGTAAACCAAGAATAAAATTGGTCCCAGTACAGAGCCCTGAGGCACTCCTGATTTGACTTCGGTTAAGGGAGAATTGTGGTCATTTACGGAAACGTATTGATAGCGCTCGGTTAAAAAGGCTGCAATCCAATTGAGTACGCTGCTGTTTATGTTAAGCCGGGCATGTTTCATCATTAGGCGTTTATGGGGTACTTTATCAAATGCTTTTGCAAAGTCGATAAATATGGCAGCAATTTGGGATGAGTCATGAACGGCCTGGTATAGGTCGGTTACAAGCTATAATAATTGGGTTTCACACGAACGCCCTCGAAGAAATCCATGCTGATGAATATAAAAAAAGTTGTGCTTTGTAAGATATGTCATAACGGCTGACGATGTGATATGTTCTAGAATTTCGCATGGTATGCTTGTTAAGGAGATCGGTCTATAATTTGAAAGATCTGATCGGTTGCCGGATTTACGGGAACGACGCGTGCGATTTTCCAGTCATCCGGTATGATACCGGTGTCGAGTGATTGTTGAAAACTGGCGGCTAAGATACAAGCTATAATGGACCATATGCGAAATTGCTTTGTGCTCTGGCAACACTGTGCATTTTGACCCTGCCGCCATTTTAATGTGGGCGAGCGGTTGACGGCAACGCGTTCGCTAGTACGGCCGTATGACTCCTGAACACTTGCTTCACTGCGCTGAGCTACTGCGATGGCCACAGCAAGACGTTTCCCAGTGCCCGAACATGTGATGTGGACAAACTGTTTAGGAATCTGCCACATCTTGCCATGTGTATGTCATTGCATCTTTCGGAAAGCAAACTAACATTCAGTGCGACATCATGAGCTAGGTTTCTCTTAGCTGTTTAAACGATTGTTGTTTGCAAACGCAGGGACTATCACAAATTCATCTCACAGGGAATAGAGGTCACAGTTATATGTGCATTGCAGGACTAATGATGCACTTGTAATGTGACCCCCTCCCCCTCAGTTTTTCTGTGCACACTCCCGTTTGCTAGCAGCCTTTCCTAGATATGGCCCTTCACAGCAAGCCTTAAGAGGCATTAGTCACTAGTGGACACTCGGAGGAATTTAAATCAGTTATTTTTTTATATCTAAGTAGCTTCAAAGGTTTCTAGGAGCTGCGAGTTTAATGCAGCCAAAATTCTGAATCCCATAAAACTAAGTTATGGCTGTCTCCACAGCTGTATGTTTTATAATGCAACATGAAACATTTTTCAAGTGAGGCGAGTTGTAACACACACAAAAAAACAGCTGCAACGCAACTGAGCCAAAGTGACTAACATGCAGAGAATGAATCCCGTCTTACGAATAAATAGGACTGCCGCACTCTGAACTCATGCGGAACGTCATTCAGTCAAGCCCTGGCGATACTCATGGTGCCAGTTTTCAAAACCTACGGCAGTGCGCCCCGCTATCTTTTCGATTTTATTTCGTTGGTAAAAGAAAATTAGTGAGAGAGGCCGCAATCGAAAAGTTGCGTCCGCGCACGTTGGGGGAATTGAAGTTAAGTGCCTGAGCAGATACTTTTCTGTTCCAAAGTGGGCATAGCCCTTATCTTCCGAATGACTATTTTATTGCTGCGCGGTGACCATACTTGCAGACATCGACCAAGCGATACAGTTCACGGTGGAACGAGAGCGAGACGGGGCGCTTCCGTTTCTCGATGTTTTAGTCAGACGACAGGGCGAGCGCATGACCTTTTCGGTGTATAGAAAGCCAACTCACACCGGCAGGTATTTGCATTTTACGTCCTGTCATCCAACGGCCCACAAAGCTTCAGTGGTTTCGGCACTCCTTTCACGTGCACGAGTAATCTGCACGTCGGAGGGTGAGAGGAAGAAAGAAGAAAAGAGGAT
Organism: Rhipicephalus annulatus; assembly: GCA_013436015.1. Lineage (NCBI taxonomy): Eukaryota > Metazoa > Arthropoda > Arachnida > Ixodida > Ixodidae > Rhipicephalus > Rhipicephalus annulatus. Next base: position 77,437 of record WOVY01010539.1, on the reverse strand, counting down.
TGTCGCCGAGCTACGAGGGAATGGCTACACAGAAGCGTTCATCCGCCGGGCGTCACGTCGTTTGTCGAGACGGCAACCACCGCACCGCGAAAAGACACCTGCAAGCGACACACCGCCCGACCCCCTTTCCGCCCTGGCCACACCACCGCACACGAGAAAAACGAAGGCGCCAAACAACCGCGTCGCCATTCCATATGTGCCGGGCATAAGTGAACAGCCCTCGAGAGTCCTAGGAAAAGCCGGGGTCACGGTAATCCATAAACCTGTTTCGACGCTCGCTCGCTTGCTACCGCGGCCGAAAGACCGACCTCCGAGGGAGCTACACCCGGGCGTTGTCTACAAAGTGTCGTGGTCTGGGTGTCCAGCCTGCTACATAGGCGAGAGCAAGTGTTTCCCGGAAAGAATGCGCCAACACAAGAACGACGTCAGGAAGATGGGAGTGCAACGTAGCGCTCTGGCGGAGCACTGCGAGAAGCACGACCATAAAATTGACTTAGACGGCACTTCTGTTATTGAAACAGAACGGAATTTGGGAAAGAGGCTCTTGCTCGAGTCTTGGCACATTCAGCATACGCCTGCCAACGTGAACCGCTCGCTGGGATCATTGCCTTCGGTGTACGTTCACGGTCTCCGAAACGTGGTGGAAAGGGAAAGCCGGAGCCGTGGTGAGAGAACACGACGCGACGACACTTCCATGACCAAGACAGTCACCCCCTGAGGAAGGGACCGAGTCGGTCTCGAAACGTCGGACTCGATTTGAACTGTGGCTGGAGCAATTTCAATTGTCTAAAGACTCAACGGAGCTTGAACGCGGACAAGCAACCGAGCTGCCTTTCTAGGGTGCATGTACGGCATATTACTCGGAGTAGCGGAATCTCTGCACGTCTTTGTGCGCAATCACCTTCAAAAATAACATTTATACGTCGTCTGCCTACATGGTGTAATCTCGTCACAATAAAGCTCGTCCTAACAGTTCGGTTCTGTCACACTTGTTACCCCACCAGCAGTGGCGGACTCTCTACTCGACTGCAGGGAATCACCAGGGCTCTTCGATTTACCATTTTAGACTCACCGCGGATAGTCCGCGGGTAGTCCGAGGCTTCCCCGAAGTCATAAGAAAATTGGAACGCCGCACAGCTTCTCAGCGAGTTCGAGACGGTAAATCGAAGAGCACCACTGTCGCGTAGAGGCCCAACGTAGTGAAAACACCTAGCCGCAAAGCTGACAAACCTATAAAAACACGGCCCGCCCGCGTAACTCAGAAAAATGGTTAGTCCTGCATTGCTCTCGTGCAGCCCACGCACCGCGGAGATTCATGCACCCTAGACTGTGCCCATAAAGCTTGTGCACGCCATACCCTGTTCTGCGTTTAAATGATCGCTGCAAAATCGTCATTCATGCCACATACCTTGCTCCCATCGCTGTCTGTGACTCCGCGCTGCTTACACAGCGGTACACAGCAGTGTACTGGCATTTCGCCAGCAAAAAAATCTGACTGCGACAGTCGAAGCGTTGAAACGCGTACGTTCGCATGTGGGTCGCCCGCGCGTAGTGGTCAAGCCTCGCCAGCATCAAAATGGCGGATATGGTACCTGCTGCGTTCACTAGATGGCGCTGTTAATTTCGCATATTACCCATTGGTTTAGTCATTTTGAGCAGTTTTAGACAAATGCCATCGGGTCCTGGGGCGGAATTATTCGAAAGTCGATCAATGGCACATTCAATTCCTTCCGGTGTGATGGTAATGCCACTCATAAAAGTCAAAATAGAAGATGGTTGAAGTTCAAGTGGTAGTGGGCTTTCATCGGTGAAAACAGAGCTAAAAAAGAGTTAAGTTCGGTCGCAACCTCGGATGGTGAAAGTAATTCGCCTTCTTTGACTATATCTATACCCACTTGTGGGTTCCGTTTGAGATTGATTATATTCCAAAATTTTTTTTTATTATTTTTAACATGCTGACAATATCATTATTGTAGAATTTTTCTTTGGAATCGTGAAATAAAGAATTGCAGTTTTGTTTGATGCTTCGCGATAGCGTTTCCTATCACCATCCGAGTTAGAGGACTTGGCTTTTGAGTACGAGCGTTTCTTCTTATTTATTGCTCTTTTTACGTGTGACGTGAACCATGCGCTTTGAGCTGATCAAACGATTTCGACCTTGGGGATGTGCTTATGCCTCAGTTCGACTAGTTTGTTTTTGACACAGATCCAGTTATCATTTGTTACGTCTGTACAGCTGCTTGTGACTGTAGACGATTTATTAAAGGACAGGAAACGTGAACAAGTTCAAAAGCGTAGCCCAGGCGTTGGAGTCACTCCTGGCCAGCGTTCGACGCCAGGCCCGCGCTCGTGCCACCGCGCCAGTGCCGCCGCGCGCACTTCGTTAATGTCGTCTTCTAAGGCGACATGTCACTCTTCCTCCCTTAGACGAAGTCTCCATAGCGGTCTGGAGGTCGCCTAACCTCTGGTGGTCGCAGTTGCCGAGTGGCCACTGCCTGTGACGTCGACGGTTGCGAGGGAGTGTGATCTTGCATCTCGGGCGAGTCAGGCGGTTGAGCAGCTGAGCTCGATGGCGTCTCTTCTGGCGTTGCGTCCAAGAGATCGTCAGCTGCGCTCCAATCTGTCCGCGATTGGGTTGTTTGTCTGGTCTGACTCGTTTTCCTCATGTGATTTAGGTGACGCCGAACCTTTCCTTGGTCGCTTTTTACAAGCCAGGATCGTGGTCCGACGCGGCGCAGTATTTCGCCTTCAATCCAATCTGGCTTTTTCAAAAACTGCCGGATAAGCACTCTATCCCCTATAGCGAAGCGGCGTGATTTTTGCAATGCCTCCTGGCTCTCAGGACTTCGCTTATTCGTCTCCCGCTTAAGAAGATCGAGAGGGCAGAGCAATTCTCGTCCGAACATCGCTCTCGCCGGTGTCATACCTGTGGTAGTGTGTATTGTTGTGTGCTGCCGATACAGAAATCTTGCAAGTCGGCACTGTATGGACTTGTCTGCATCTTTCAACAGCGCTCTTTTCAGCTCCGCCACATAGCGTTCTGCCTGGCCGTTTGTTGCCGGATGATATGCTGGTGAGGTTGCAGCCTGTATGCCGTTCGACGCATAGAACTGCTTGATCTCGTTGGAGATGAATGCTTTTCCGTTGTCGGAGATGACCTTTCGGGGAATGCCGAACGTTGCAAAGAGGCTTCGGAGCACGTCGATTACAGCCGCGGATGTTGCTTGTGTCACGTGCCGGACTTCCACCCACTTTGTGTATGCGTCCACAACAACCAAGTAGGTGCGTCCGAGTAGTGGCCCCGCGAAGTCAACGTGCACCGTGTTCCATGCTGTCTGGGGACGGTCCCACGTAGGAATAGGAGCTTTGGGTGGGCTCTTTTGCGTTGCTTGGCATTCACGGCACTGTCGCACCGTTTCCTCGATCACCTTGTCCATTCCGGGCCACCATACGTAGCTCCTTGCGCACTTCTTCATGGCTACCATGCCTCTGTGACCAGCATGCAGAAGTGCCAGAACACGGGCTCGTGCTGAGCTCGGTATGATCACTCGGGATCCAAGTGTGATGCACTCGCGATGTAGTGCTAGTGCGGTCGCTCGTCGTCGGTAAGGAGCAAACTCATCTCCAGTGAGTTTCTCCACTGTACCATCCTGCACTGCCTTGTACAACCTCTGCATGATGCTGTCTTGTTGTGTCAGGCGTGCTATCTCGGCAGCAGTCAACGGAGGTCTCGATAAAGCTTCGAACAATAGTACGTCACCTGGAGGCCAGGGTTCATCGAGACGTTCTTGTAATGGCAAACGGCTCAACGCATCCGCGTTTTGATGGTTCTTGCCACGCCTGTAGATTATGCTGTAGTCATACGCCGATAACTTGATGCACCATCTGGTCATCCGTGGAGAAAGGACTTGAGCCGTTGGCTTTTGTGGACCCAGTATGCCGAGCAGTGGTTGGTGGTCAGTGACGAAAGTCACCTTTCTTCCCGCAATATACTTGTGGAACTTGTGGGCTGCAAACACCACAGCAAGGCCTTCTCTGTCCAATTGAGCATAATTGCGTTCTGCCGGCCCTAGCGTCCGAGATGCAAAAGCGATTGGCGCCTCTCTATTCTGGTCATCACGTTGAGACAGAACAGCTCCTATGCCATATGGTGAAGCATCACAAGAGACAAGAAGCTCCTTCTGTTCGTCGTAGTGTGCCAGTACGGTCTGACTGAGCAGCAATGCCTTAAGCTTGTCAAAGGCTTCTTGATGCTTTGTCTCCCATCTCCACGTGGCGTCCTTCTGAAGAAGCTGGTATAGGCAGCTGGCAACTGTTGCCCTGTTCTTCAAGAATCTGTCGTAGAAAGCCAGCATTCCGAGAAATGATTGAAGCGCTTGTTTGCAGTTTGGTGCTGGAGCGTCCGTTATGGCTCGAACTTTCTCTTCGTTTGTGTGGACGCCTGTCTCGTCGATTCGGTGTCCCAGAAAGAAAACTTGTCGCACCGCAAAGCAGCACTTGTTTTTTCCGAGGCGCAGATTGTAGTTTCGTAGCCTCTTCAGCACTTCTTCCAGTCTCTCGGCGTGTTCCGTGGCGTCTTTCCCACTGATGATCACGTCATCTAGGTATGCGCACACGCCTGTGATGCCTGACAGCATTGTCTCCATAAAACGTTGAAAAATGGCTGGGGCTGCAGAAATTCCGAAAGGCAATCTCTTGACCCTGTATAGTCCCTTCAGCGTGTTCAGGGTCAATATCTCTGCTGTCTCTGGCGTCACGTGAAGTTGCTGGTACGCTTGTGCTAAATCCAGGGTGCTGAAGACCTTGCCTCCCCTCAAGTGGCTGAGCACTTCATCAGTTGAGGGAAGTGGGTAGTCTGCCTTCTTTGATACCTGGTTCACTGTGCAACGGTAGTCGCCGCATATTCGCAACGAGCCATTTTTCTTTCGAACCAGTACGAGAGGCGTTGCCCAATCCGAATGCTGTGCTGGCTCGATTATGCCTTGACTTTGCAGTCGATCCAATTCTGCTTCTACAGCTGACCGGAGCGCGAAAGGAACCGGCCGTGCTTTTAGGAACTTTGGTTTCGCTCCTTCCACGAGGTCTAGTTGTACCGCTGGACCGATGTGTCCTGATATGTCCTCGTCGAATACAGATTGGTACTTGTCGAGAAGCTTCGAAACAAGTTCATCGCCGGATACATCATTGATGCCCGTGATCTGTATACCCAGGTGAGGAAACCAGTTTCGTCCAAGGAGGTTACAACCTGCTCCCTTGATGACAACAAGTAGTAGTGTCATGGTCTTGTTTCCGCGCGTAACAATCACCGTTGCACATCCGAGAACTCGAAGAGACTGTCCTGACCATGTGCGTAGGAGAATGTTGTCGGTCTGAAGCCGTGGTCGATCATCTGTCCACGTAGCTTTGAACGTGACCTCACTGATGAGTGTGCAGGCTGCACCCGAGTCGACTTCAAAATCCAAGAACTTGCCATGTACGCGTAGCCGAGTCATGACCTTCTGTGTGCTGGACGCGTTGGTTACGGTGTTGAGCTCGTAAAGGGCCACGTCTGATGAGTCCTGCTGAGTCGTCACTGGTGCTGAGGCAGCTGTCGAAGTTCCTTGTTGGGGATATTCGATGCTGTTGCTCGTTTTTGCTTCTTTCCGCTTTTTCAGACAGGCTTTTTCAATGTGTCCTCGTTTCTTGCAGTAGTTGCAGGAGACTGTCTGGAACTTGCAAGTGTCCGGATTATGTAGCGCGTTACAACGCCAACAGCGTTGTTTCTTCTTTTGGGCAGAGGCACTAGAGTGGCCTTGGTTGTCTATCTTGCATGTGCTTATGCAGGATTCGTGAAACTCTTTAAATTCGGTTTTCACGCGTTTCTGGTCTTCGATGGCGTTTTCAGCTCGCAGTGCAAGGTCGAAAGCTTTCTTGAACGTCAAGTCCTTTTCTGCGAAGAGCCGTTGCTGGACCTGCTCGTTCCGAAGACCGCAAACGAAACGATCACGCAGCATGACGTCCATAGGCAGCATTGTCGGATTCGCTGCCGTGTCTGCGCTTGTCCCGAAATTGCAATCTGCTGCTAGCTTCTTGAGCGCCGTGACGTAATCACTGACCGTTTCGTCGTGCTTTTGGTCACGTCGCTGGAATCGTGCCCTGCAGAAGACTTCAGACGGTTGTGGATCGAAGTGAGCCTTGAGCATCTTGACTATGTCCTCGTAGCCCACTTGGTTGGGCTGCTTGGGTTGAACGAGGGCGCAGACGATGTCATAAGTCTGTTCCCCGCACAGCGTTAGCAGATGAGCACGTTTCTTCGATGCGTCTGTAATCTCGTTAGCCTCGAAGAAGAACTGTAGCCTCCCATACCAGGATCTCCAGGAGCTGGGGCTGCCGCTGAATTCGGGTAGCCGACCGAAGTCGGGCGTCGCCATGTTATTTCCTTGACGTCGGTGGAGTGCCGATGAGTCGATCCAGTCTTCCTCGTCGCCAACTGTTACGTCTGTACAGCTGCTTGTGACTGTAGACGATTTATTAAAGGACAGGAAACGTGAACAAGTTCAAAAGCGTAGCCCAGGCGTTGGAGTCACTCCTGGCCAGCGTTCGACGCCAGGCCCGCGCTCGTGCCACCGCGCCAGTGCCGCCGCGCGCACTTCGTTAATGTCGTCTTCTAAGGCGACATGTCATCATTAACATTGCGGTTACGCATTGTGCGCAAAAATTCAACGCAAAAAGATGACAACTCTTGGAGGATAAGATCAACATTTGCGCGTGTGTAATTGTAGATAGTTTTCTTTGGCTGCCCAGGTTTGTTATTTTTTAATGCATATTCACAGTGGAGAACATTATGATCACTAATAGATTCCAAAACACGGACAGTCATTTTTCCCGGCTCGGTAGTTAATACCAGATCCAAAATGGCATCGCCACGTGTGCATTCACAAACTATTTGTTGCTAATCAAATCACAAACTATCTGTTGCAAATCAAAAGAACATCTAAAAATTCCTTGCATTCGTTCTTTCTTGTACCGCCCAGGGGTGTGAGGATTGCCAATCGACCACAGGGTAATTAAAACCACCACCTAGAATAATTGGTGATTCTAGGTATTTGTCCTGGATAGCGCTTAAGGAATCATTTAAATTTTCCACAAATTCTTGAGGGTAATCGGGTGGGCGGTAACACACCCCGACGGTACAAGTTACAGAAGGGCACATTTCAATCAGAACCCACAGAATTTCTATATCGGAACTCGTCGAAACAACGCGTGCACGAAACGTATTCTTTACGGCCACTACCACTCCACCACCGCGTGCGGCCACTCGGTCTCTCCTGAATATCGTAAATGCTTTAGAGAGTGAAAGTTCGGTATTGTTAATGTCGGGAGTCAACCATGTCTCTGTGCCCAGAACAATGTCTGCCGAACATGATTCTACAAATGCACATAACTGATCTTTCTTTGGGAGCACACTACGAAAATTGCACACTAAAATTGATAATTTTTTGCTGCCTTAACGGTTTCATGTCAGTCACCAATAGTATCAACTTCCCCTTCTGGATTAGCCACTCTGTGTGGAGGTGGCATGCTTGATGTAGATTCTTCGTTCCTTGGAAGACAGACTATCTCATTTTTTGCTGAGTCGAATAAATAACACTTGTTTCCGAGAAGCTGTTTATCAAAGACAACCCTGTACTTCTGATCTTGGGTGCGGTTCTCCTGAGCGAAGTCTCGCAGTTTTTTTTCTGACAACTTGCAATCGTCGAAGTCTTCCTCAATCCATACGCGAGGTTCTTTTAACTTCTTTAGCTTAGAAGCGTTCCTTAGAATGTTGTTTTTATCTTTGTAGTTCAGGAATTTTATCACAATGGGGCGACTTTGTTCTGGTTTGGGTCGGCCCACTCTGTGCGCTCGCTCGATTTCTCCTGCCTGAATGCCTAAATAAGCGGACACGAATTCCGTAACCAAACGTTCCGTATCTGCCAATTTTTCATCTGGTTCCTCGGGAATGCCCTTGAATATCAGGTTGTTTCTTCGCATTCGGTTATTTAAGTCGTTGACTGCAAATTCGGTTTGTTCTGATTGTTTAGTCTTAATGGTCTGCATCTGTACCTGGGATTCTTGAACGGCTTCGTTAACACTGGTGACATTCTGACGAAGGTTGTCGATTGCGCTTAGTATGCCTTCCACTTCACTGAGCCGCCTTTTAATGTCGGTAACGTTCGTTTGAATGTCCTTCAGCTTTATTGACGTCTCTTTGTGAATTTTTTCATTTGACTGTGATAGTTCTTTTAGGAAGGAAATAACTTGGTCTATTTTGTCTGGACCAGGATTGGTCTCAACATCTCCCGCGCAGATTATCAAATGGGCGACACAGAACAGCACCAAGAAACACCGTCCTCCGGAACGACAACAATCAGTGAGTAAGGCAGGCCGTAACCATACTGGGGAACATGACGCTTTCAATTTACAGCGAGCCAAGAAACAACCAATCCTCGCACGGTACGCAGACAAATCACAACGCATCATTCATTACACTTCACTTGGGATTTGCAACAAAAAGTTTCGAAGTGTTAAATAAAGCGCTAGGCTTTACACTCACCTAAAAGCATGAAAATAGCGGTCTGAGCTGAGCCCTCTGCTGCAAATCCCGATGGCTCACTGACGATGACCCCTTAAGTAGACGATCGGCATGGGGGCGCTGCGTGCGATGTCGACCAGAGTTGTATGCGGCACAGGTTGCGGCGCAGATCACCAACTTGTGGGAGGACCAAGACACAAGGCTGCTGGATGGGTGACTCGGTGACTGCGATCAGATTGCAGTGCTATCGGCGGTGTAAGCAGCTTGCTCCACTGGGATGCCAGCGCCTAAAAGCATGAAAATAGCGGTGTGAGCTGAGCCCTCTGCTGCAAATCCCGATGGCTCACTGACAATGAACCCTTAAGTAGACGATCGGCATGGGGGCGCTGGGTGCGATGTCGACCAGAGTTGTCTCCGGCGCAAGTTGCGGCGCAGATCACCAACGTGTGGGAGGACCAAGACACGAGGCTGCTGGATGGGTGACTCGGTGACTGCAATCAGATTGCAGTGCTATCGGCGGTGTAAGCAGCTTGCTCCACTGGGATGCCGGCGCCTAAAAGCATGAAAATAGCGGTGTGAGCTGAGCCCTCTGCTGCAAATCCCGATGGCTCACTGACGATGTACCCTTAAGTAGACGATCGGCATGGGGGCGCTGCGTGCGATGTCGACCAGAGTCGTCTCCGGCGCAAGTTGCGGCGCAGATCACCAACGTGTGGGAAGACCAAGACACGAGGCTGCTGGATGGGTGACTCGGTGACTGCAATCAGATTGCAGTGCTATCAGCGGTGTAAGCAGCTTGCTCCACTGGGATGCCGGTGCCTAAAAGCATGAAAATAGCGGTGTGAGCTGAGCCCTCTGCTGCAAATCCCGATGGCTCACTGACGATGAACCCTTAAGTAGACGATCGGCATGGGGGCGCTGCGTGCGATGTCGACCAGAGTCGTCTGCGGCACAGGTTGCGGCGCAGATCACCAACTTGTGGGAGGACCAAGACACGAGGCTGCTGGATGGATGACTCGGTGACTGCAATCAGATTGCAGTGCTATCGGCGGTGTAAGCAGCTTGCTCCACTGGGATGCCGGCGCCTAAAAGCATGAAAATAGCGGTGTGAGCTGAGCCCTCCGCTGCAAATCCCGATGGCTCACTGACGATGAACCCTTAAGTAGACGATCGGCATGGGGGCGCTGCGTGCGATGTCGACCAGAGTCGTCTGCGGCACAGGTTGCGGCGCAGATCACCAACTTGTGGGAGGACCAAGACACGAGGCTGCTGGATGGATGACTCGGTGACTGCAATCAGATTGCAGTGCTATCGGCGGTGTAAGCAGCTTGCTCCACTGGGATGCCAGCGCCTAAAAGCATGAAAATAGCGGTGTGAGCTGAGCCCTCTGCTGCAAATCCCGATGGCTCACTGACGATGAACCCTTAAGTAGACGATCGGCATGGGGGCGCTGCGTGCGATGTCGACCAGAGTTGTATGCGGCACAGGTTGCGGCGCAGATCACCAACTTGTGGGAGGACCAAGACACAAGGCTGCTGGATGGGTGACTCGGTGACTGCGATCAGATTGCAGTGCTATCGGCGGTGTAAGCAGCTTGCTCCACTGGGATGCCAGCGCCTAAAAGCATGAAAATAGCGGTGTGAGCTGAGCCCTCTGCTGCAAATCCCGATGGCTCACTGACAATGAACCCTTAAGTAGACGATCGGCATGGGGGCGCTGGGTGCGATGTCGACCAGAGTTGTCTCCGGCGCAAGTTGCGGCGCAGATCACCAACGTGTGGGAGGACCAAGACACGAGGCTGCTGGATGGGTGACTCGGTGACTGCAATCAGATTGCAGTGCTATCGGCGGTGTAAGCAGCTTGCTCCACTGGGATGCCGGCGCCTAAAAGCATGAAAATAGCGGTGTGAGCTGAGCCCTCTGCTGCAAATCCCGATGGCTCACTGACGATGTACCCTTAAGTAGACGATCGGCATGGGGGCGCTGCGTGCGATGTCGACCAGAGTCGTCTCCGGCGCAAGTTGCGGCGCAGATCACCAACGTGTGGGAAGACCAAGACACGAGGCTGCTGGATGGGTGACTCGGTGACTGCAATCAGATTGCAGTGCTATCAGCGGTGTAAGCAGCTTGCTCCACTGGGATGCCGGTGCCTAAAAGCATGAAAATAGCGGTGTGAGCTGAGCCCTCTGCTGCAAATCCCGATGGCTCACTGACGATGAACCCTTAAGTAGACGATCGGCATGGGGGCGCTGCGTGCGATGTCGACCAGAGTCGTCTGCGGCACAGGTTGCGGCGCAGATCACCAACTTGTGGGAGGACCAAGACACGAGGCTGCTGGATGGATGACTCGGTGACTGCAATCAGATTGCAGTGCTATCGGCGGTGTAAGCAGCTTGCTCCACTGGGATGCCGGCGCCTAAAAGCATGAAAATAGCGGTGTGAGCTGAGCCCTCCGCTGCAAATCCCGATGGCTCACTGACGATGAACCCTTAAGTAGACGATCGGCATGGGGGCGCTGCGTGCGATGTCGACCAGAGTCGTCTGCGGCACAGGTTGCGGCGCAGATCACCAACTTGTGGGAGGACCAAGACACGAGGCTGCTGGATGGATGACTCGGTGACTGCAATCAGATTGCAGTGCTATCGGCGGTGTAAGCAGCTTGCTCCACTGGGATGCCAGCGCCATAAAGCATGAAAATAGCGGTGTGAGCTGAGCCCTCTGCTGCAAATCCCGATGGCTCACTGACGATGAACCCTTAAGTAGACGATCGGCATGGGGGCGCTGCGTGCGATGTCGACCAGAGTCGTCTGCGGCACAGGTTGCGGCGCAGATCACCAACTTGTGGGAGGACCAAGACACGAGGCTGCTGGATGGATGACTCGGTGACTGCAATCAGATTGCAGTGCTATCGGCGGTGTAAGCAGCTTGCTCCACTGGGATGCCGGCGCCTAAAAGCATGAAAATAGCGGTGTGAGCTGAGCCCTCCGCTGCAAATCCCGATGGCTCACTGACGATGAACCCTTAAGTAGACGATCGGCATGGGGGCGCTGCGTGCGATGTCGACCAGAGTCGTCTGCGGCACAGGTTGCGGCGCAGATCACCAACTTGTGGGAGGACCAAGACACGAGGCTGCTGGATGGATGACTCGGTGACTGCAATCAGATTGCAGTGCTATCGGCGGTGTAAGCAGCTTGCTCCACTGGGATGCCGGCGCCTAAAAGCATGAAAATAGCGGTGTGAGCTGAGCCTTCTGCTGCAAATCCCGATGGCTCACTGACGATGAACCCTTAAGTAGACGATCGGCATGGGGGCGCTGCGTGCGATGTCGACCAGAGTCGTCTGCGGCACAGGTTGCGGCGCAGATCACCAACTTGTGGGAGGACCAAGACACGAGGCTGCTGGATGGATGACTCGGTGACTGCAATCAGATTGCAGTGCTATCGGCGGTGTAAGCAGCTTGCTCCAGTGGGATGCCAGCGCCTAAAAGCATGAAAATAGCGGTGTGAGCTGAGCCCTCTGCTGCAAATCCCGATGGCTCACTGACAATGAACCCTTAAGTAGACGATCGGCATGGGGGCGCTGGGTGCGATGTCGACCAGAGTTGTCTCCGGCGCAAGTTGCGGCGCAGATCACCAACGTGTGGGAGGACCAAGACACGAGGCTGCTGGATGGGTGACTCGGTGACTGCAATCAGATTGCAGTGCTATCGGCGGTGTAAGCAGCTTGCTCCACTGGGATGCCGGCGCCTAAAAGCATGAAAATAGCGGTGTGAGCTGAGCCCTCTGCTGCAAATCCCGATGGCTCACTGACGATGTACCCTTAAGTAGACGATCGGCATGGGGGCGCTGGGTGCGATGTCGACCAGAGTTGTCTCCGGCGCAAGTTGCGGCGCAGATCACCAACTTGTGGGAGGACCAAGACACGAGGCTGCTGGATGGATGACTCGGTGACTGCAATCAGATTGCAGTGCTATCGGCGGTGTAAGCAGCTTGCTCCAGTGGGATGCCAGCGCCTAAAAGCATGAAAATAGCGGTGTGAGCTGAGCCCTCTGCTGCAAATCCCGATGGCTCACTGACAATGAACCCTTAAGTAGACGATCGGCATGGGGGCGCTGCGTGCGATGTCGACCAGAGTTGTATGCGGCACAGGTTGCGGCGCAGATCACCAACTTGTGGGAGGACCAAGACACAAGGCTGCTGGATGGGTGACTCGGTGACTGCGATCAGATTGCAGTGCTATCGGCGGTGTAAGCAGCTTGCTCCACTGGGATGCCGGCGCCTAAAAGCATGAAAATAGCGGTGTGAGCTGAGCCCTCTGCTGCAAATCCCGATGGCTCACTGACGATGTACCCTTAAGTAGACGATCGGCATGGCGGCGCTGCGTGCGATGTCGACCAGAGTCGTCTGCGGCACAGGTTGCGGCGCAGATCACCAACTTGTGGGAGGACCAAGACACGAGGCTGCTGGATGGATGACTCGGTGACTGCAATCAGATTGCAGTGCTATCGGCGGTGTAAGCAGCTTGCTCCACTGGGATGCCGGCGCCTAAAAGCATGAAAATAGCGGTGTGAGCTGAGCCCTCCGCTGCAAATCCCGATGGCTCACTGACGATGAACCCTTAAGTAGACGATCGGCATGGGGGCGCTGCGTGCGATGTCGACCTGAGACGTCTCCGGCGCAAGTTGCGGCGCAGATCACCAACGTGTGGGAGGACCAAGACACGAGGCTGCTGGATGGGTGACTCGGTGACTGCAGTCAGATTTCAGTGCTATCGGTGGTGTAAGCAGCTTGCTCCACTGGGATGCCGGTGCCTAAAAGCATGAAAATAGCGGTGTGAGCGGAGCCCTCTGCTGGAAATCTCCCTATTACAACTTAACTATTACAAATAATTAACTTCCTTCTCGACTAGCTTCAACACTGGTTAAGGAGGGAAGATGTTTGAGGTTCGGAATGGGTCCCCTAGATGACTCGAGTGCACGGTGGCAGCGCGAAGGAAGAGCCGTAGTCCGGTCAAGAGACGCTTTATTGCAGCCTCAGGCGACTGCCCGAGTTCAAGCCCGAACCTCCGCTCTCATTTCAAATTCAAACATTATCTTTTCAACCCCCGGTTAAACAAAGAGTCTTTACAAACACCAATCACATGTTGGGACTCGCATCATCACAACCGATCGCAGAAACACCATAACAGGTACTACATTGGTTAAAACCACGTTACCAAATAAAACATGCAAAGAGATAGGTTCTGCGCGTGTGACACTCTCTCCTATGCCAGGCCGTGCTGCCTCTGTCGGCCGACTTCCGTCGGCAGCAGTTCTCACACTCGAGCCCCGTCAGTTCCCTCATTAATTGTTGCTTCCTAGAAGCCTCCTTAAGAGCGGTGGGTACACCGTTGGGCTCCGTGCGCTTACCAGGTGTGCATGCGACAGTGAGGCGCCCCGACATCCTAACAACAGCGGAGGAGATTATGGTCGTTTCCCTGCCGCCACTATGTCTCGGTCAGCCAAGTGGTCGCGTCCCCGCGTCATTCTCAATTACACGCGTGCATGCCAACAATGGCTTAAACTCAGACGATGGTGCCTGACCTGCCTCTTGCTAGACGCTTTTCCGAGTAAGCCTTCTCCTTCCAGTCCCGAACGGCGATTACTTTGACCATGAGAACGAAGGAGGCTCCTTGTTTCCCATGCTCGGGGTCCTCCGCGTTCGTCTTCGCGGAACGGATCGGCTTCGCTAGTTGACGGGTTGGGAACTGGCTACGCGCTCTACATCAGCCGCATTGATTGCACTACACTCAACACGCTCGTAATTGGTGCCTTATACTAACTCCTCCCCCTTCAAGAGTGTTACTGGATACTCGATGTCCAGTAACGCGATACAAAAACAAACAAAAAAACGCTCAAAATAAACTTACTCTCAGTGCACACACATGCGTGAACCGATTATCACTTCCATCTCAACAGGAGAACTTTCGCGTCCTTGTGCGAAGTAGACACCTCAACATATATACATAATGCCCTCAAATATTCCTCCGACAGAAAGCACTCTCGTAATGCACGACACTGAATAATGCACTTAGGATGAAGTCGACAGCACCAGTCAGTTTGCATTAGCTTGGCACAGGGCACACGCATCGTGGATAGTCTGGCAGCACATTGTCTTTTAAATTCACAACACCACACGGTCATTATACCAAAACGGCAGACCTACTCTATGCGCCCTCCAGGCCCCGCATAACACACTCAAAGAGAGCGACGGACCCAGCGCTATAGGTATACCTCAGTCTGAATGGATCGCACCAAGACAAAAATTTATAATTAACTTCACAAGTACTACCCTATTTTATCTTCAAAATTATTCCTACATAACACATATAATACACCTAAAACATTTTCACCACTTAGAGGCAAGCTCGCATCTCAACAACAACACAACAAAAACTGCCTGGTACAACAAACAAAAATTTCACATCACGCCGGGTCTACAAGTCAGTTCGACCACTTTAAAATCACGCATAGCACTTAAATGTGCGATGCAAACTCCTGTACAGTCATTCAATTCACAGAAACTACTTCAGTGGCTACACAACAACAACGAAAAAAAACTCAACCATGTGAAACAGACAAAACGTCACCTTGCCTCTAAAGAGTTACAATCACTGAATCCAATCATCAGCCGAGACGCGAAAGAGCATCAGCAGCCTTGTTCAGTGCGCCTTTATTATGAACAATTTCTATGTCATATTTTTGGATCGCCAATGCCTACCGCATTAGCCTTGCACTGGAGGGAGCCGCACGAGTCATAAAAGTCAACGGGTCATGATCAGTTATTATTTTGACCTTTGCGCCAAATAATCATGTTCCAAATGACTCTAGCGCCCACACAATTGCATACGCTTCTCGTTCAATCGTGGACCACTTTTATTGCGACGAGTTCAATTTCTTACTGAGGAATGCAACTGGTCATTCTTGTTCACCTATCCTTTGGGAAAGGCAAGCCCCAATTGCCCTTGCCGATGCATCCGTAGCCAAACAAAATGATTTTCTGGGGTCTGGTGCTGTCAACCCAGGAATCGACGCAAGGGCCTCTTTAACTGAATCAAACGCAACCTGAGCCTCCGAGTTCCACGGCAAAGTGTTCGGAACTTTTTTGTTTGTGAGTGCTGTCAGCGGCAACACGAGTCTTGAATAGTGCGGCACGTAGTCCCGGTAGTAGTTTAGAAGCCCCAGCACACTCCTCAGTTCACGCTTTGTAATAGGAGGCTTGTGTCGTTGTATAGCGCGTACTCTGTCATAGTCCGGAGCATGTACACCTGACCCCATCACATGCCCAAGATATTTTACTTGCGGCTGGGCAAATCTGCATTTCAATGGGTTTACCGTTCGACCTGCTTCCTGAATGGTTCGCAATACTGCCTGCAGATGGCGCATCTGATCTTGCCAGGTATCCGAAAATATGGCTATATTGTCAATGTATGCACATGCATATGAACGATGGTTGCTGAACAACTCATTTACCACTCGCTGGAAAGTAGCCGCTGAATTGCGCAACCCGTAAAGCATTACCTTCCATGCGTACAAGCCACTGGGCGTTGCGAAGGCAGTCAACCTTTGCGATTCTTTATCTAACGGTATTTGCCAATACCCACGGGTCATGTCCAAAGCTGATATGTATTTCGCCCTAGCTATGGGGTACAGGAGCTCGGTCACATTTCCCATAGGGAACTGGTCAGGTTCTGTGATCGCGTTCAAGCACCTGTAATCTACACATCTTCTGATGGACCCGTCCTGTTTAGCCGCACATACCACTGGGTGGGCAACTGCACTCTGCACCGGGTAGATAAAGTCCCACGCTAGCAAGTCGTGCATCTGCCGCTAAACTTCCGCCCTTAAAGCCATTGGTACTTTGTACATATGCGGTCGTGTTTGCTTAGTGCCGGGTGATAATATTATTTTGTGCTCGCCCAGTCTACTTCGGCCAGGCCGTTCCGACATAACCTCTCTGTATTCCTTAAGAATTGCATTGAGTTCTTCGCTTTGTCCCGAACTCAGGTCATTTGCCAGTGAGGTCACACAAATTTGTTCGCAAGAGCTGATAGCCTGTGGTGCCATCTCGATGTTTCCGAACTCGGCATCGGCCTCGAATATCACCGCAACTTTATTGGCGCGCGCGTGATATTGACGGAGCTTACTAGCATGGACTAACCTCTCGGCCCCTGCTGCGTCCACTATAACGTAACTGTATGCCCGAGTTCTCTCTTTTACAACCATGGGTCCTAGCCACTTCGGCTGTAGTTTACTGCCGCCCTCACTCTGCATGACGAGGACCTGATCCCCTACCAAAAAGTCCTTCCGTGAAAAGCGAAGGTTATACCTCTGTGCATAGAGTTTCTGGATTTCACCACTGTGCTCATCCACTACTTTCGCGGCCTCACTCATCTGTTGTCTGAGCTCTTTCAGATATACAGCGGCCGGTTTGCTTAGTCCGATCGGAGGAGTCCACTCGCCCATCCACGATTTGCGGAGAATGCTCAGGGGTCCACGTGGTGTGCGCCCATGCATAAGTTCGAATGGTGACTTCCCAGTAATCTCGTGCGCCACCTCGCGGTATGCCAACAGCAAGCAAGGCACGAATAGGTCCCAATCTCTACCGTGAGTGTCAATCACATGCCGCAGTATCTCCTTGAAAGTACCGTTCCAACGCTCTACGATACCGTTACTTTGCGCGCGGTCGGGCATCGCGAACCTCAATTTCACTCCCAACCTCTCCATCAGTTCTGCGGTTAGTCTGGCAGTAAAATTTGTCCCCTGGTCGCTGCATATGAGCTGAGGCGATCCGCAGCGACTAAATACCTCGATTAGCGCCTCGCACATTGCCTTAGCTGTCAATGCTCGCAGTGAAATTACCTGTGCCCATCGTGTACAGTGATCAACAACGCTTAACGCATATCTATGACCTCGTGAAGAAGGTGGCTCCCGAGGACCTATGCATCGATATAGATTACCTCAAAAGGTGTTTGTGGTCTGTTCAGGGGTGTTATTGGCACTAGGTCGGTTTTTAGTTTCCGCGCATGCACCTGGCACCCATGGCAGCTCTGACAGTGGTGCTTCACATCTGATCCCATTGATGGCCAGTAAAACGACGCTTTCATGCGCTTTTTTGTTTTCTTTTCCGAAAAGTGACCACCGCAAGGACTGTCGTGTGCTAACTTTAATACCTCCATTCGGCGCGACTTTGGTACCACTAATTGAAGACATTGTCTCCCATCCAACTGCTTTTTGTGGTAAAGCAACTGACCATCGATTACCATACCGTGTGACCCATTTCTCGCTTGTCGCCAAGCATCGGCCAGCTATTCATCGCATTTTTGCTCTTGAGCGAAAGAGTTCTCAGTGATCGGACCAAGCCACTCGCTTTCCGCCGTCTTATCTTGCACCACAAAATTCTCATTTTCCGATTGCCCTTGCTCTACATTTGACATGCAATTAATGGCCTGCAGCTCTAATCCTCTTGCGTCCCTCTCCTCATCTGCTTTCTCTTCTAACGAGGAGTTCCCCTCAACTTCAGTGTTGGCCTCCTGTCCGCAGATAGGTAGTTTTTCCGCTGTGCGCTGCACGGCACTAGAGCTAGGGTTGGAACATGGCGACGCGTGCTCTGGCTTTCAAAGTGGCAAACAGCAATTCGTAACAGTTTCCAGTGCTATATATATATATATATATATATATATATATATATATATATATATATATATATATATATATACGGCTATATATATATATATATAAATTGTAAGCACATTCCAAGCATTTGATCGTTCTCACTTGTACATACCCATCATCATCGTCCTCTCTCTTGGGGGTGTTGTTCTGAGCCGAGCCAGACATCGCAGAATAAACGCTTCTGCTCGCCCTGCCTGCTCGCCGTACCTAGTCTGCCTGCGTCTTTCAGAGTGGTGGAGGCGCTGGGTAAGATCCCGACGTCATCCTACGTTCATTTCCCACCTGGAGCTCCGATCTGGTCGCCGATTGCACCCAGCCACCCACACAGGTATGCAGACATCGGACCTAACGCCTAGCCCTAACGCTACAGCCCCTACGCCGGCGGCTGCCCGCTCTTCATCTACTGTCACCAGCCCTCAGCGCGAACCGCCCGTGTTCGCGGGTCTTCGCGGTGACGACGTCGAGGAATGGCTTGACCTTTACAACCGTGTGGGTTCAGCCAATCGATGGACCGAAGCAGAGAAACTGAGCTACCTTCCTTTCTATTTGACCAGCGTAGCCAAAACCTGGTATTTTAATCACGAAACTGACTTCGTTGATTGGTCGACCTTTGCCAACAAACTGCGACAAATATTCGGATGCTCATCGGGTCGTTCCGAAGCCGCGAAACAGAAGCTGGCTGTGCGTCTACAACTGGCACATGAGTCGTACACTTCGTATATCGAGGATGTTTTGGCCCTCTGTCGCCGTGCGAATAAAGACATGACGGAAGATGAGCGCGTTCGCCACATCCTTAAAGGAATCGGCCCAATCGCATTCAACGCCTTGGCTGTTGGCAATCCCGCTACGGTTAACGACGTCATTTCGACATGCCAACGCCTTGACCAGTTGCAGTCCCTCCGGCTTCAACAAGACAGTGATCCACGCCTGATGCCTCCCTCTGAATTAAAAACCCTTATCCGCACAATTATCCGGGAAGAACTTCGAGACCTTGAACAGCAGCGGTCCACTGTCGCCTCCGCTCCGTCTCCACCATTCGACCTGCGGAATCTTGTTAAGCAGGAGTTAGCGGCAATGGCGACACCGACATCCCCGGTCGCTCCGCCAGCACGCCCGATGCCCACATACGCCGATGTGACGCCCAGGTCGACACCGGCAGCACCGGTTGTTCAAACGGTAATGCCCACATATGCGGAGATCGCTGCGATTCCGCCTGCTCCCGGGGCATCTAGCTCTACGGATACTGCTAGTAGCCATTTGGCTGCTATGCGAGGTGGAATGACTGCTGCACCCTTGTATCCTCAGTGGCGTCAATCCCGTCCTGTTTGCTTTTACTGCGGTATACGAGGCCACATTTCTCGTTACTGCCGTCGCCGCCAGCAAGAGGAACGACGAGGCTATGCTGAGTTCGAACGAGACCGGTTCCGAAGACCAGATCTTTATGCTCCAGACACCTACCCGTCCGCGCAGTACCGGTCTCCGTCTCCTCCAGTGTCCCCTCGTCAACATCAGGAATACCGCTCCTCCAGACGACGCTCTCCATCGCCCTACCGCCGCTCCGCATCGCCGCTTCGTCCAATCATCTCCCGTCCTGTTGACCAATCTTCGGAAAACTAAGGATTGCAGTTTTTGGAGGGAAAACTGCGTCCCGTCGACCAACAAAAATACCTCCTGTTCGCCCAGCTAATATGTTGTCAGTGACTCTTGAAGGTATTCCTGTGCAAGCTCTCGTTGACACCGGTGCAACCACTTCTGTTTTGCGTAGTGACTTGTGCTCGCGCCTCCGTAAAGTCAGAACGCCCTATGTGGGACCTGTGTTGCGTGGGGCAAATAACGTGCTGATTCAACCTGACGGACAGTGTACGGCTCGTGTTTCTATTGATGGTATACGTCACCACATCGAGATGATTGTGTTGCCCACGTGCATTCATGAACTTATCCTTGGTTGGGACTTTCTGCATTCTGCTTCCGCTGTTATATCCTTTAAAGAGAACGTCATTCACATAACGGATACAACGGATGCGCCCATTCCAGTTTCATCACCCTCGATCTCCAACTTGGTCATTGTTGAAGACTGCGTCCTGCACCCTGGTCACGAACACGTGATAGCTGTCGCATCTACCCAAGTAACCGACGGTGATGCACTTGTGGCTCCTTCGTTTCGCTGCACCTCCCGTGGAATTCTCGTCGCCTCTTGCCTCCTCCGGTTTTCCTCTGGCTGCGCTTTTCTGCCCGTTTCTAACACAACTGCAGAATCTGTGCTGCTGCCCAAGGGAATGACAGTGGCAAAGATTGACTTCTCTCCATTGACCTCCATCGCGACACTCTGCCCGTCTTCGTCACCAGTACCAGCTCCAGGTTCACGTTCTTTCCCTTTTCGAGCTGTCATTGGTTCAGACCTCACACCAAAACAGTCTGAAGCACTATTGGCCCTTTTGGCTAAGCACAAAGCCTGCTTTGATAGCTGTGCCACAACACTGAGTCAGACTTCCGCGGCTGTACATCGCATTGAAACCGACGGTTCTCGTGTGATACGCCGTCGCCCATATCGGGTTTCGCAATCAGAGAGAGAAATAATTGAAAAAGAAGTGAACGAGATGCTATCGCGAAATATAATACGACCTTCTTCGAGTTCCTGGGCATCTCCAGTCGTTTTAGTTAAAAAGAAGGATGGCTCTGTTCGTTTTTGCATTGACTACCGCGCGTTAAATAAGATCACACGCAAGGACGTATATCCTATGCCTAGAATTGATGACGCTTTAGACACACTGCAAGGGGCGAACTATTTTTCGAGCCTTGACTTACGATCAGGTTACTGGCAAATCCCCATGAACGAGGCTGACAAAGAAAAAACTGCATTTGCCACACCGGACGGCCTTTATGAATTTAATGTAATGCCATTCGGCTTGTGCAACGCTCCAGCCACGTTTGAGCGAATGATTGATACTGTTCTTCGTGGCCTAAGTAGGCCACAATATATATATATCCGTGAGCAGGAATCGAACCTACGACCTTCGGATAACGCGTTCGATGCTCTAAACACTGAGCTATCACAGCGGCCTTCCCTCCATCCACTTTTTTGGGTTTATATGTGAATTTAAAAGTAGGAGTGTCAGTCAGTGCCATCTATAAGGCAAGCGACGAGTGTGAAACACCCTTTTATGCGCATATGTGGCGTCACGTAGCACGTGAACTTGTTACGAGCGGGCAGCTGATTAATAGTCCCTCGTATACAACCTAATGACACCAAGTCCGCCAGTACGAGACCCTCGTTAATGAATAAGGGAAAGAAGTGTATACCTAAGGTCTTTCGTGTTTTTGACACAATATTAATGAGATCTAACAGACAGTAATGCCAAGGAATGTACAGGGGAGTTTATTAGAACCAATGGAATGTAAATAAGAAAGAAAAGTGGGTGAAAAAATAACCAGTCATGAGCAGGAATCGAACCTACGACCTTCGGATAACGCGTTCGATGCTCTAACTACTGAGCTATCACAGCTTTTTTTTTCTTTATTACCTGTTTTTCTTTACAGGTGCTCACACAGAAACATGAATGATAAAATACACTTGGACCAATATTTGATCCGACGTGCTCACATTAAAATTTTTTTCAGGTTGCACAATTCCTCTAACATTGTTAGCCAGCTGGAAGGTTCTTCTTCTTGTTTTTACACCTCAGTGATATACCGCATATTTGCATTGAAGTTCTCCCGGACAGGACGTATGTTCTGGTCAAGATGTCTGTCAACCATAGTGGTGTGCCAGATGCTGTGAAGGCTAATTAGCATAACCATGTCGTATGGTATGCCGTCGTCCTCATCCACACAGAGAAAACGAATGCCATGTCTTGTAATGGGGAGATCTTTTTTCAATGTTCTTTGAAGGATGTCCCAATGAAAGACAGCGTCCCAGCATTGAATAAGCACATGGTCTATTGTCTCAGGTGTTTTACAAAATAAACAATTGGTTGTCCATGGTACATTGATTCCCCTGTCCGCTAGCCACTGCTTTACGGGGAGAGTCCCGGAATGCAATTTAAAAAAGAAAGTTTTTGCCCCTGCTTTTACTTTCATCCTTTTGACCCTTTTCAAAACGTCCTGTCCGGGTCCTCCATTGAACATAGATCTGTACAAAGGTGTTGGGAACAAGACATCACGGAGATCCCTGTACAGATTTTTTCGCTTAACAGTGGCAAGTTCTCCCGGACAGGACGTATGTTCTGGTCAAGATGTCTGTCAACCATAGTGGTGTGCCAGATGCTGTGAAGGCTAATTAACATAACCATGTCGTATGGTATGCCGTCGTCCTCATCCACACAGAGAAAACGAATGCCATGTCTTGTAATGGGGAGATCTTTTTTCAATGTTCTTTGAAGGATGTCCCAATGAAAGACAGCGTCCCAGCATTGAATAAGCACATGGTCTATTGTCTCAGGTGTTTTACAGAATAAACAATTGGTTGTCCATGGTACATTGATTCCCCTGTCCGCTAGCCACTGCTTTACGGGGAGAGTCCCGGAATGCAATTTAAAAAAGAAAGTTTTTGCCCCTGCTTTTACTTTCATCCTTTTGACCCTTTTCAAAACGTCCTGTCCGGGTCCTCCATTGAACATAGATCTGTACAAAGGTGTTGGGAACAAGACATCACGGAGATCCCTGTACAGATTTTTTCGCTTAACAGTGGCAAGATATTCCAGCAAAAAGCGCACTTTCAAAAGCTCAAAAGACTGTATTACTTCTCTCAAAAACCCAGACACATATCAGCACATATCACTGTTTGTAGATACAACAAAATCGGGGATGCGTGATGACAGCCTTACTTTTATCACTGTTTGCAGAAATTTGTTTCTTTGATATCGAAGGAAAATAAACCGAGAGACAACTTGTCTAATAAATAAATGACATAAACCGAGACCGCCATTGCTAACGGACTGGAATAAATTAGACCGGCTTGTACGTTCCCATGGCGATTTCCACACAAACACAGCAAAAATCCTGTGAAACTTCTGTACATTGACGCGTGACATACAGATAACTTGCATGAAATACCAGATTTTTGATATCAAAAACATGTTGCACACAGTTGCACGTGCGAATATAGACATATCCCGACCACCCCTGGCATTTTTTTTTTGCCTGAGTGTTTCTGCTTCACCTTTCCAGTAATCCGCGTTGTCGCGATAGCTTTCCATGGGTACACCGAGGTACTTTGAGGGTTTGCTTTCCCATTTTACGTTAAGGTATACCTCGGGCCTCACATCCCAATTGCCGTACCAAAAGACAGTTGTTTTATGCCAGGTAATTACACTGCCCGTCATGTCATAAAATTTATTTGCCATGTAAACGACTTCACATATACTTTGTCTATCTTGGCAGAGTACTGCCACATCGTCAGCATATGCGAGTAATTTTATCTCCGTGTTCTGTAACCGAAAGCTTTGCACACTTGAGTTTTGAATTATTGATAAGCAAAAGGGTTCTAGGTATATGGCGAATAACAATGCTGAGGCCGGGCATCCCTGTCTGATAGAACTTAGTATTTCAATTTCTTCACTGAGCTGCTTATTGACTATCAACTGCGTTACACACTGTGAATATGCCATCTTCAAACCATCAAAAATTACGTCACCATCTCCCACATGCTTCAACACACTGAACAATACTTCATGGGAGACAAGGTCAACAGCTTCCTGTAAATCTATCTTCATGATTGCTATTCGTTCTTCAAAGGCGTCACAAATCTCTAGTACACTTCTTACTATATGTATGTTCGTTGTGATGCTGCGACCTTTTATGCCGCATGTCTGGTGTGTCCCTAAAATATTTTCAATTATGTTCTGAATTCTCCTGGCTAAAACCTTCATGAATATTTTATAATCAGTGTTCAAAAGACTGATAGGTCGATATGATGTTACAGATTGAAGTTTGCTGCTATCATCTGTCTTCGGAATTAAGGCAGTATGCGCCAGCATGTAAGAGCGTGGCAGTTTTTCCTTTTTGTATGCTTCTATGATACTTCGTATAGCGCAACTGCCACGTCTTCATTATAAACTTTATAAAACTCCGCCCCGATTCCATCTGGGCCGGGCGTCTTGCCTGTACTTAGGTCATCAATAGCTTTTTTTTATTTCCTGTACGCTGATAGGAGCCCCTAATTTTTCTCGTGTATCGGCGTCAAGCTTGGGCATCGTATCAAGAAAGACATCACTAAAACCCGTGGCCATCGGTACTCGTTTTCCGAGCAGATTGCGATAATGGTCCACAAACGCCTCCATTATCTGACCTTTTTCATTTGTCAGTCTGTCATTGCGTACTATTTCTCCTATTTCATTATTTTGTGCGTATTTTTTTCGTCACCCAAAGCTCGTTTTGTGGGTGTCTCACCTATACAAAGTTTTTCACTTCTAGCTCTTATTATAGCGCCTTTATACTTCTCTTTATCTAAAACCACCCCGTTTGTTTTTAGTATCTGTTATTTCATTGGTAAAGGAGCCGGGTTTCACAGTTCCTTCCTGCAAAAGCACTTTAATTGCCTTCGTAGGTTCCTTTCCGCCTGTTTCTTCTCGAATTTATTTTTTGTAGATCGTTCTATTGTATTCATTTTAACCTCTTGTTTGAAAAATTCCCACTTTGATTCCCAGTTTATCTTTTTGATTACCGTAGAGTTTCGTGAGGGCTTTGGTTACATCTTTACCATAAGATTCATCTTTCAAGATTTGGCTGTTTAGTTTCCACAAGTGCCAGTTAAATTTCGGAGTCCTGTCTTTAGCGCCAAGTGTGAAACTAATCATACAGTGGTCGCTGAAAGACACTGTAACAACATATTCATCGCAGCACATAATAAGGTCCAGTGATATGTACGCTCTGTCTAAACGTGCGTGGCTTAGACCCTGAAAGCGTGTAAACTGAACACTACAATTAGACATACATAAACCTACATCTTCCAGGCCATTTTCTGCAATCATCTCATTTAAGAACATTGCGTTTTTATCAAATGACTGGGCCAGCGTGGCACGGTCCTCCTTTCTACAAACACAGTTAAAATCACCAAAAAGGACTACATATTTGTCACTTTCAAGTAAGTTACTTATTTCTTCAAAGAAAACTTTCCTTTCACTGTCTCGGTTCGGAGCATAAACGCATATGACACGCCATTCGAAATTCAAGAAAGAAAAATCACACACTACGAAGCGTCCTTTATCGCTGCTTGCTACACTTCTTTCAACAACGCCTATCGATCGTCGTATGAAGAGCGCACACCCTCCTGATAAGCCATCAGCATGGGATACACAGATGTTATATATTGAGCGAAAAGGTAACGTCATATGATCGGTATCTTTCTCTGTCGCTATCTTAGTTTCCTGCACAGCAATCACATCCAAGTCATGCTCCGAAAACAGCCTACTCAACTTGTACTGCCGCCTTCTTGAAGCTAATCCGCGTACATTTAAGCTGGCAAAACGCATTGCTCTTTTAAGTTTCAGGCTCATTTTTTTTTAATACAAGTAGCTGCTCACCATACCGTCTTAGCCGAACTCCGCCTATTTAGTCGTCCGGTGCACCTTCTTGGTAGAAGGCGACACAATGTGTTGTCAAGAGGCCGGTTTTCCCGCCCTCTTTTCTCCTTCTGTTATATTATGTTTGACCGCCAGTCGCTGCCTCCGAAGGAGAGCTGCTTTCGGTGGCGGTTCTTGATTGCTCATATCACTTGATTCTGTTGAGGCTGTGTCTTGTGGTCGTTTCCCTCCCGTACCTGATTCCTCGGCGTCGTGCCACTCCATGGCACCACCCTCGGCAGGTTCCTGGAGAGTTTGAGTAGACGTTTCGCTCTCATCTGTTGCAGCGGTTGCGTCGTTTAAAACATCAGTCTCCTTTGCGCTCGTCAATGATTCTGCGACCGCTTGCATACACGCAGGTTCACTTGTTTTTCCTGCTTCTTTCACATCAATCATGCCTCCTGTACTGAATGTTTTTTTTCCGCAGAAGTCGCCTGTGATTTCGCCAATGCATCCGCGATAGGTGGCACTCCCCCACTGTCAGTTGACCTTGGCGATTCTTTCTGCAATCGCGTCATGCCTGCTGCACTAGGTGTTTTTCCTTCACAAGCCGCTTTCGATATCACCGATTCTTCTGCTTCGGCCTCGTCCATAGTGAGCTCGGATTTATCCATGCTCCCGGTGTTCAGTGCAGCTGCTGCATACGTCTTCGTGCAGCTCCCAGGGGCGTGTCCGAAACGCTTGCAAGTGTCACACCGCGGGACTCGACAGTCCCTCCTAATGTGACCAATCTGCTGGCAGCGCAAACACCGCGGCGCTCTTCCGGTTGCCACAATAAGTGCGAGCTCTCCTCCAACTCGTAACTGGTGAGGTATATCCTCCAGCGTAACGTTAGCCTTTAGCCGTAGCGTCACGGTTCTCGTCATGGTATTCTGCTGGGTGTAGCTGTCAATTCGCCCCTTATCCATTCCTACGTCAAGCACCGTCCCGTAGGGGGTCATTGCATTTCGTACGTCCTCTTCTCGTACGTGGTAGAGCAACCAATGCAGCTTCAGACGGACGTCGCGGTGGCTTGAGTCGATTATCATGCATTTGAGGCCTTTTACAGTCTATTGCGGATCAGTTAAAAGTTTCTTTACACCTTCAGTGCTTCTGCACGTCACTGCCCACACGTGGTTCATTTGATAAGCGCCGAGCGCAAGAACCTCGGTGGGCTGAACACGTCGAAAAAGTGGCTCGCGAAAGTCTTCCGCGTGATAAGGTCTTCCTTTTACATCCGCATGCAGAAAAACAGTGTTCTGAACCACGTACCCAGTCGGCAGAGGGGGCAAAATAACAGCACAATCCTGGGGCATTTCAATCCTGGAACCGCGGCTAAGCTGAGTCGCCGATGCCGCTCCAATGGAGCTCATGATACACACGTCCGCACGCTTTCGCAACCGGAAGTGGAATCCCTGAGCTATCGCAGCGACCTTCCCTCCATCCACTTTTTTTGGGTTTATGTGTGAATTTAGAAGTAGGAGTGTCAGTCAGCGCCATCTATAAGCCAAGCAACGAGTGTAAAACACTTATGCGCATACGTGGCGTCACATAGCATGTGAACTTCATATATATATATATATATATATATATATATATATATATATATATATTCCGCATAAGGACCGCCATCCAGCGGACATTCCAAGGACTGAACGAGAGGTGGCACACGCACACTTTCTTACGACTTGAGCTTCGTGTCTACTTCTCATCCCTAATTCCCTCGAGTTCATGGTATATACTAGTTCACTGTATTGATGGCACTTCGGCGCAACGCTCGCTAAACCTTTCTAAAACCAAAAAGGTTATGCCCAGCGAGTATAACGTAGTAACCCTTTCTTCTCAGATAGTGCTCAATGTACATGCCAACAGCTGCTAAAGGGGAATGAGAGATAGGAGAATTCGGCTTTTAGTTAACGCGCACGCTGCAAATTTTTTTATTGTTCAACAATGCACAGAAGAAATCTCTCACCGGCACCACTTTGAAGGTCAAAGTGTAAGACAGGGTACACACTACGACTACTACTACGACTACGAGAAAGGAACGGGTGCCGCTATAAGGAGCTTCGCCCCTAAAACAGAACCCACCTATCAACGACTTGGAAAGAGTTTGCCGTGCCCACTATTTTTCTTCGCTCGACCTAAAAAGCAGGAACTTGTGGATTCAGGTACATAAGCAAGACCACGACAAATAAGCTTCCGAGAATTCAGACGGTCGCCATCAATTTAGGGTTCTCCCTTTCGGCTTGTATTGTTGCCGGGAACTTTCCAGCGAGTTATGAACACTGTCCGTACAAGTATGAAGTGGTCGTTTGTGTGTTGTGCGTTGATGATGTGGTGGTATTTTATCCACCATTCAAGCGACATCTGCACTGCCTGCAGAGTGTACTAGAAGCAACTTGATCGGCAGACATCACATTGAAGCCATTGATGCACCACTTTTACTATGAGGATCTCAACATCCTTGGGCATGATGGCGTCCACTCCGATCCAGACAAGGTTGCCGTGGTGGCCAGTTTATCAGCTCCTGTTGATTAGAAAGCCATTGGCCCTTTCAAAACGTGTGTGCCTACTGTTGTATTTATTCAAATCTTTTCCAGATAGTGAAACCCCCGACTAGTTCACAAAGGAATGACACGTCATTTGTCTGGGATAACGAGCAACAGGTGGCTTTTGCTGAACTCTGAAAGCGCAGGCAAGCAGTGCTTCTTCTGGCTTATTGCGACGATGATGCTGATACAGAGGTGCGTACTGAGGCCACCAACATTGGTCTCAAAAGAGTGCTCGTTCAGCGTCAAGGCAGAGTGGAAAGAATCGTTGCCTATACGCTAGCCGCTGTATATCCCGCGCCATGGTTTTTGGGAACTACGCGCACCGCCTATCCAGAGATAGTGCCAAGTCGCGCAGTGAAGCAGCGCGTGGGCCACCTGCGCACTTCAAAAGTATCAATCAGCGTGCTACCGGCAACGAGGTGTGTTGGCTGCCACAGCGATCGGGTGCTGTCTCCCACGTTACTGATTGCTGCTGGCCGGAATCATGGTCGCTACGGACGGGGCGCAGCAAACCCAGTACCCACAGGGTGAACTATTTTATTACGGAGAAAGAGTACTTCACAGTCGGATAGGCCATCACCAACTTTCGCCCACGTGATTATGCTCGCCCCTTCAATGTATTTGCGGAACAACATGCCCTCTGTGAGCTTGCAAGAATGTAGGGCACTTCAGTCTGACTAGCACAACGGTGCTTGCAGTTGCAGGAATGATGGCATCATCGCTCATATATATTACCGTAAGCATGAAGACGCTTACACAGTGTCGCGTGCACCCCTTCATCTACCCTTTCATTGTTATCAACGCGTACGTCTCAGATCGAGCATCTGGCTTTCGTTTTTCTATCGCCGCCTTTTCGAAACCTGCCTTATTCACCTCATGACCTCATCACAGCCGGCACGAGGACTTGGCAGTCCTGAACATCAATGCTCGTAGTATTGGTAAAAATTGTTGAGATCTATTGTCACTTCTCGCAAGTTATTCTCCTCATATCATTGGAATCACAGAGTCATGGCTTCATTGTAACATTTACAAATCTGAGTTTACTGCACCCGGTGTTATTGCCGTACGTAAAGACAGGGAACAAGGTATAGGGGGCGGTGTTCCGCTACTTACCCACTCAGATATATGGTTTTGAGTGCTACCCTCATCTCGTGAAACTGAAACGCTCTTGTGTAAGGTTTACCTAAATATTCAGTGTACTGTAGTAAGCGTTGTATATTGTCCACTTCGATCAAGCCTTCAAGTTTCTGATGTGCTTGCCGATTTCATGTGCGATAAAAACATTCCTTCATCAACATTATTTCGTATGGGTAATTTTAACGCTCCTGACATTCATTGGCCTCATGTGATTGTAACGGGTCGTGACGCTGCGATATGTCATCAATTATTAAATATTTCTCTATCTTTAGGGCTTACTCAAGCTGTCTAATGTCCAACTTGGCTAAATTCAATCTTAGATTTAGTTTTCTTGAGTACAGATATAGCTAAGAATAACTTTTCTTGCGATATAGTTGAATGATTATCGGACGATAAGGTGTCCTGCTAACACTTTGCTATCCCACGTCCCAATCATCTTATGCATTCACCAGCTTTCCTGATTTCACTCATGGTGACGACACTGCCATAACTGATATTTCAGCTGCTCAGTTTGATACATTTTGTGCCTTTTCTGACAGTCAGGATATAGCGTGTCTTGTTAAATACTTTGAACATCTTGTACTCTCATGTATCCAATGATTGGTGCGAATTAAGACAAAGAAAAGCAATGCCAACCTTCCTTGGATTACTCGTGAATTCTTACATATATTTCGTCGTGTCCGTTGACTTAGGCGGTCCCGAAGTTGTAACGACCCCGATGCCTTTGATTGGTTTCAGGAGGCTAAGTGTGAACTCAATTCAAAGATGAAAACAGCGAAAGATTCTTCTATAGCGTTCAATTGCTGCATCTGTTAAAAATGAATGTGCGCAAATTTTAATGTTCGATTTTGCCACATGCTAACCCACTTTCTTCTTTCAAAATAGATGATGACGTCATTACTGATCCCTAAGCTATACCTAATGCCTTAAATAACTATTTCCAGACTTCTGACAACAGCGCCATTCCTTCTCTGACAGGTAAGTATTCCTCGTTTTGAACCAATCAGTCACATAGAAATAACAAATGAAGAAATATTCAGCCTTATCTTTAAATTCTATTTAAAAATGCATCGACCCGGACGGGATACATAACGCATTCTTAGTTAGCTACTCTTTGTGGTCCTCCAGGTATTTAACAATCATATTCAATATGATTCATTGAATCCCAATATCATTGAATTGTCACTCATGCAAAAAGTTAGAACACATCATTCATAAACGCATTGCGCTCTTCTTGGAATCGAAGCAATTTCTGTGTTACAGGCAACATGGTTTTAGACGTGGTTTTAGCACAACTCAATTGCTTGAATTCACGCATGATGTCTTGTTTAGTCTTGATCATGGCGACCAGGTTGACCCTATTTTTATAGACTTTGCAAAAGCCTTCTACACAGTATTACACTCTAAGCTCCTTGCTAAACTTGACGTGATACTAAATAATTCTCCTTTGGTGAATTGGATATCTAGCTTTTTTCATCTCGATCTCAGTTTGTTTCTTACAGGTCAACTAACTCTCATGCTATCAATGTAACATCTGGAGTGCCACATGGGTCCTTTCTTGGGTCTTCACTTTTTTTCCTTTACGTAAACGACTTGCCTGCCCACACCTCCTCTCCTGTTCGTTTTTATGCCAATGATTGCGTTTTGTATGAAGTGGTCAAAACACACAACGACCACTACAGCTTGCAGGAGTCGTTTGCTGCTAGGTTTTGCAATTGGTGAAAAACCTGGCAGATTAACATGAACTTTAGGAAAACCATGCTTATGTCCTGTTGTTATAAATCACCTCTTGTTTTATTACTCTTTTGATAACTGTACTGTATGTAGGGTTTTCAAATATAAGTATCTTGGTGTTATTTTTACACACAATATATCATGCTCCAAACACATTGACTATATATGTAACAAGGCACTGAAAAAACTTGGATATCAATGCTGATGGTTATTATTTTTGGTGTTTTTTGTTGTCTTCCCAGCGGCACAATGACAGCAGGACAGCCAGCGTTGTACCCATCTTTAATGAGAGAGATCGCTTATCACTAGCAAATTACCATCCAATCTCACTAAGTTCACAATGTTGCAAAATTATCCAACAAATCACAGCTACTAGTACAATCAAGTGTCTTGAAGAACGCTCTTTATTAGCAAAGTATCAACATGGTTTTCACAAAAAATTATGAACCTTAAATCAACTTGTAACACTGTTTCACTCTCTTGCATTAAGTATAGATGGATACAGTAAGATATATATTCTCCTCTTACAATTCTGCAAAGCCTACGACAAAGATTGCATAGTAAACTCATTTCCAAACTTAGAACAGTAGGTATACCAAAAATAATTGTTTGTTGGATTTCTGCCTAATTCAATGATTGCCAACAGTATGTTGATGTAGGGGGGGGGGGGTCGATATTCGGAGTGTCTACCGGTCGCATGGGGCATACCACAAGTCAGTGTGTTAGGCCCTTTGCTTTCTCTATTTTATATGATAATATTGTTGATGTGCTTCAGCATAGTGTAGAAATATTATTATATGCAGAGAATTGTGTTTTGTTCAAGGAAATATGTTCCACTAACTATTACAACGGTGTGAGCACTAGTGTTTGCAATACATAAGAATGGTGTAACAAATGGGGAACGTGTCTCAACGTGAGCATCTGTGTGTGCCTTCCAGCGTCTCACAAAAAGAATGAACTGTCATACACCTGCATATTAGGGTCTTCACCGCTGCAAC
Organism: Rhipicephalus annulatus; assembly: GCA_013436015.1. Classification (NCBI taxonomy): domain Eukaryota; kingdom Metazoa; phylum Arthropoda; class Arachnida; order Ixodida; family Ixodidae; genus Rhipicephalus; species Rhipicephalus annulatus. Next base: position 45,213 of record WOVY01010539.1, on the reverse strand, counting down.
AACTAAACTCCTACAAATACCTTGGTGTGACACTCACTTCTAACTTATCTTGTAATCTTCTTATTGATAGTGTTTGTTCATCTGCCTTCCGCAAACTATGTCTGCCTAAACTTAAACTTAGAAGAGCTTCCACGAATAATAAACTACTTAGTTACGCTGTCCTTCCACGACCAAAACTAGAGTATGCGCGAGCAATGTATGGGACCCTTATACAAAACGTAATATATACACTCTTCAGTGTATACAGATAAAAGCTGTTAGATTTGTACTCAACAAGAACTACAAGTTAGACTCACCCTCATAATTAATGCTAGCCATCAACACTTCTTATTGAAGACATGAAGACAAAAAGTTGGCCCTGTATCTGCATCTGCACTGCAAATGTGTTATATAGATACCCTGTATCTGCACTGCAATTGTGTTATAAAGGCATAAATAAATGTGTTATAAATAAATAAATCTCGTCCGTCAAAAAGCAGATGACAGCGATGGTCTTCTTGGTGTCATTAAAGAGCCAGCGTACGGTCTACTTGGTTACACATGGTTGACACTCGCGACACGAGTGTCAACCATGTGTAACCCTATATATGTTCATTGTGTTTTCATCGAATAAACAGTTGTTATTTCGAGCTCGTGTGTGCCCTACATTTTCCTCGGTGTGTTTTTAGTGTTCAATTCTAGCGCGTCATGACTTTCAACCATGTGCAACCAACTAGCTTCTACGCTGTTTGTTCCTTCTAACGATTATTTCAAGTACATCGGCATTCTTTGTTCCTGACCTTCCGCCCCTTCAGGGATTACACTTCTTCGTCAACTGCATCACTCAGGAGAGAGCCGCGATGCGCACCTTTACTTGTTCTGTGTCGCATGGGTTGTCGATGCTTGTCTTGTCCTCGTTGCAGGGCACAAGACTTCGAGACCGCTGTGCAAAATTTTAAGAGTTGAGAGCTAGAGAAATACACGAGTTTTGAGGCTGCATATGAAGATTACTTGTGCAAGTCACCTGTACTGGAATTCGTCAAGCCTCATGTACGTTTTGTTCATTGACATGGCTGGGAACCTGGGGAACAGCTATGGAAACTGTCCTTCGCGTCGCTTACTAGAAATAGGAGGAACACATCTAGCGTTACATCAACAGGGCACTATAAAGTTTCTGATGTACAATTACTACAAACGTTACGGTTTATCCATGACAAAGGTCTGAAATTTGCAATACCACCTTATTGCAAACCTTCAAAACTTCTGACTTGCGTTCACGTCGTGGAACATAGGGTTCTAGAAGATGTGAACAATGCTTGCATTGTAGAGGGCATCAATTGTGTCAACAAACACCCTATGGACAGACAGAGGGGTGAGATTGAGAACAACGTGGTAAGATTTTAAAAATACCAGAAACTGACGTTACAATTCTCGGATAAGACGGGAAGATTTCTAGTGATGTCGGCAGAACAACACCTGGATAAATATAGCAAAGCGCTTGAAAAAACTTCTGAATAGTGCATCTCGATGGTACATCGTTGAAACACGTTCACAAGAAAGCCCTCAACTTGTGTAAGCGACTCGAACTAGAGAAGTTGGAAAAGGAACCTAAAAGTTGAAACGGGACGCCATTAAGACCCTTCTTTTTTACTAAATCACAAGCAAGAAAATCCTTTTCGGATGATTGTTGAAGATAAAGGTACATGCCACCACATTTTAGCTAGATTTTTCAAAGGTATATTAGAACTCAAAGCGGTGGAAGACCACTTTGGTGGGAGCAACTCAGATGGTGTTATAGAATTCCTAAAGAAAGGACAGTCGGTTACGTGCATATCTATATACGTCACGGATATTTCTTCCAACATCCCACAAACTAAGGCCATTACAACGGTGTAGGAAAGTATCGAAGCTTACGGGGTTATTAGGTTTCCAAATTAGTGTGGAACTAGTAATCGTGGTTTTTTGGATTGGCTGCGCATTTACTTACACTCGCTGTACGTGTGATTTCATGAATTCATTTTTATTCAGAGAGACGGTGTCTGCATCGGATCGTGACTGGTGCCGATCTTATCGAATGGCGAAAGGAGACCGTGATTTGCCACTTCGATTGAGAGGGTACGGCACTGTGGCATGTTTACGTTATGTTGTTGTTATTTTATTAGGTTTTCTTAGGCCACAAGGTGCCAGCATAAAACCCCACGATATTGCCGCGAGGTTTAAAACGATATATTGCCACATTGAATATGCAACGCGAAGAGGACAACGAAGAACACGCGCAGCGAGTGAAGAAGACGAGGTTCTCTCCCGATCAGTTTGCCAGTATTCTAATACAATTAAAGTGAGATCCCTGGATTCGACTGCTGCTGTTTCTGCATTGTGACACTGGTGTAGGCGCTGGGTACATGTTCGGGACGCCTGACAACAGCCCCGCATCTGGTCAAGAAAGACTTCCGCGCATCGACACCCCCGTTCACCGCAGCAGCCGGCGCCTGTTAGGCCTCAGCCCGGAGTTTGGTCCATTGTCGGAAAGCGTGACTGTACCAGAAAGCATGACGGCGCCTGGAAGCACTGGCCCCAACATGTCCAGCCCAAGCACGACACAGGTGACTGTTTTGAACCCTAGACTTCCGGTTGACTTCCACGGAAACGCATATGAGGATGCACATGACTGGCTCGAGGAATTCGAGCACACAGCGAATGTTAACGGGTGGAACACCACACAGAAATTGGGCTACGTTTATTTTCCGCTTCAAGACGGAGCCCGAACGTGGTTCACGAATCGCGTGTGGTCGTCTTGGGACGAGTTCCGGCAGAAGTTTCTCGACACGTTCGCGAGCACTGAAAGACGAGAAATCGCACAGCGTCTCCTCGAGTCACGGATTCAGAAACCAAATGAATCCGTTACGATGTTTGTTGAGGACATGGCGCGGCTATTTCGTCGAGCAGATCCCAATATGCCCGAAGCCAAAAAGGTTAGCCACCTCATGCGGGGCGTTAAGGAGCAGCTGTTCGCTGGCCTCGTACGAAACCCGCCTACAAGTGTGGATGAATTCTCCAAGGAGGCGACATCTATCGAACGCGCACTGCATCTACGTTATCGCCAGTATGACCGCCCAACCCACAGTGCACCGATCAGCGTGGCAGCCTCTACCACAGCAACAACACCCGACGAAGGTTCTTTGCGCCAACTAATACGAGAAATCGTACAAGAAGAGGTCAAGAAACTCGTCGCCAAACCGAATGACTGCGCGATCGCCTCAGTAACGGAAGTTGTACGCCAGGAGATCAGGCAAGCACTCTCGCTTCCTGAGCCGAACACGAGCAGTCCCAGGGCAAGCTATGCAGACGTAGTCCGCCGACAGCCAGCGAACGTGCCGACACCACATCAGTACCACCAGCAACATCCGCCGACAGCGCCTTGGTACTACAGAGAAACTTCGATGCCGAGGCGGCCACCACTTCGCAAAACTGACATCTGGCGTACCCCTGATCATAGGCCCCTGTGCTTTCACTGTGGGGAAGCAGGCCACATCGTTCGGTATTGCCCGTATCGCGCCGCAGGATACCAAGGGTTTCCTTCTACGGTTCCTCGGCGCCATTTCAACGGAACATCTGACGTCGACACGAGTGTCATGACCCCGCGAGATGTTCCTCCTGGGTTTCGGTCACGCTCACCCTCTCCTGGGCGTTATTCTCCATCCTCTAGACGGAGCACCACTGACATGCCAAGAGGGAGATCTCCTAGTCCACGCCGGGGAAACTAAAAGCAGCGACCTTAGGGGGGAAGGTTGCGAATCGTCGAAGTGCTGAAAATCCCCATTACTGCCGAGCGAAGAGAGACACATTTTCAATGAATCGACGAAAGATGGGGTTGTTACTGCCGAAGTTGCAATTACGATTGACGGACATGACGTCATGGCATTGGTCGACACTGGCGCGGACTTCTCAATAATGAGTGAGAGTCTGGCAGACACGCTCAGGAAGGTTAGAATGGAATGGACAGGACCGCAGATTAGAGGAGCTGGAGGGCAGCTACTCACACCTACCGGAAAGTGCACCGCAAGAATGAAGATAGGGGATGCATCCTTCGTCGCAACTTTTGTTATCCTTTCTGAGTGTTGCAAACAGGCAATCTTGGGGATGGATTTCTTGCGTGAATATGGTGCCATCATCAATATTCCGGACGGCGTACTGACCTTTTCAGCGGATCATAAGCGCAGCGCTACACCGAAAATCCCTACGAGTCATTGACGATGTGACCATACCTCCGTTATCGTGCCGCCTTGTTCCAGTCACGTGCAGCGAGCAGAATACTGGAGAAGGAATAGCTGAACAAGTATTGACGCTCCTACTCTCTCGCGGTGTTGCAATTGCCAGAAGTATCGTCAACGTTGTGTGCGGTGAAGCAGAGGTTCTGTTGACGAACTTTACCAACGAGCGACGACACATTACACAAGGCACTACAGTTGCCTACTTCGACGAGATCACCGAAATCCGCGAGTGCTGTGTAGTACAACAGGACGAGCCGCAAGCCACGTCAGCCCCACCACCTATTGACGTAAGCTCGGATTTGTCACCAGCGCAGAAACAGCTTCTAGTAGATCTTCTTCACCAGTTCAAAGACTGTTTTTCATCGACCTCGAGGGTCAGTCAAACGCCACTGACGAAGCATTGGATAATAACGGAGGAGACGGCAAGGCCAATACGACAGAACCCATACCGCGTAGCACCGAAAGAGCGTGAAGCAATCCAGGAACAAGTGAAGAAAATGCTCGATGATGACGTCATCCAGCCGTCAAGAAGTCCTTGGGCATCGCCCGTAGTGCTGGTTAAAAAGAAAGACGGAAGCTTGCGATTTTGTGTCGACTACCGCAAGCTGAACCGTGTGACAAAGAAAGACGTGTACCCATTACCGCGCATCGATGATTCACTCGACAGGCTGAGGTATGCACGCTACTTTTCGTCAATGGACCTGAAAAGTGGGTATTGGCAAATAGAGGTCGACGAGCGAGATAGAGAAAAAACGGCTTTTGTAACGCCTGACGGGCTTTATGAATTTAAAGTCTTGCCATTCGGATTGTGCTCAGCCCCCGCAACGTTTCAGAGACTTATGGATACCGTTCTGTCAGGCCTTAAGTGGCAGACATGTCTGGTCTATCTGGACGACGTCATTGTTTTTTCAAAAACATTTGAGGAACACCTGAGCAGGCTGCTATCGGTATTTAGGGCAATAAGGTCTGCCGGCCTGACACTGAAACCCGAGAAGTGTCATTTCGGTTTCAATGAGCTTAAATTTTTAGGCCATGTGGTGAGCCATGAAGGTGTTCGACCTGATCCCGATAAGATTGCGGCCGTCAGAAAATTTCCGGTACCAAAAGACAAGAAAGCAGTCAGGCGTTTCCTTGGCCTATGCGCATACTACCGAAGGTATATTGCCAATTTCTCCAACATAGCCTCGCCGTTAACACGACTCACAAGAGAAGACGTTTCGTTCACATGGGGCGACGATCAACAGGTGGCATTTGACGATCTCCGACAGCGCCTGCAGACTCCGCCTGTGCTTGCTCACTTTGATGAGGATGCTCCTACCATGGTCCATACAGATTCCAGCAACGTGGGTTTAGGCGCTGTACTCGTCCAGTGGCAAGACTCAGCCGAGCGTGTGATCGCATATGCTAGTAGGACGCTTTCCCGCGCCGAGTCCAACTACTCCACAACAGAAAAAGAGTGTCTTGCTGTCGTATGGGCGGTTATGAAGTTTCGTCCGTACCTCTATGGTCGTTCCTTCCACGTAGTCAGCGACCATCATTCCCTCTGCTGGCTGACCAACTTGAAAGACCCGTCTGGTCGGCTCGCACGGTGGAGCTTACGCCTCCAAGGGTTTGATATGACGGTCGTGTATAAGGCCGGACGGCAGCACGCCGATGCCGATTGCTTATCAAGGTCACCGATAAAGCGCGACGATGACACAGATGATGACAGCATGGCGTTTGTAGGAGTCGTTGACACCACTACGATTTCGTGCAAGCAGAAAGAAGACAGTGAGTTGCTTCCTCTTATTGAATTTTTGAATGTCCGGACAACAACCGTCCCCAGAAGATTTGCAAGGAGCCTGCCGTCATTCTGCTTACGTAGTGGTGTTCTCTATAAGAAGAACTTTTCTCCCAGAGGAAGCACCCACCTACTTGTCGTTCCGACGTCACTTCGTGAGGAGATACTTTGTGCTTGCCACGATGAGCCAACATCTGGTCATCTCGGATACACACGCACATTGGCCAGAATCCAACAGAAATACTACTGGCCAAGACTTCCAGCTATTGTGAAGCATTACGTGCGCACGTGCCTCGATTGCCAACGACGAAAATCGCCACCGTTAAAACCAGCTGGGCTATTACAACCAATTCAAGTGCCCACGGTACCTTTTGCCCAAATTGGAATGGATCTCCTTGGACCATATCCGACTTCCCATGCTGGCAACAAGTGGGTAATAGTGGCCACTGATTATCTCACGCGCTATGCCGAAACAAAGGCTTTGTCAAGTGGCACCGCCGTTGAAACCGCACGGTTCTTCGTAGAAAATATCGTCCTGAGGCATGGTGCTCCAACAATCATAATAACGGATCGAGGTGCCGCTTTCACGGCCGCGCTCCTGAAGACAGTGCTTGAGCTCAGTGGAACCGCCCATCGGAAAACCACTTCCTATCATCCACAAACCAACAGCCTAACAGAACGCCTCAACAAGACTATTGCCGACATGTTGAGTATGTACGTTGACGTGGATCACAAGAACTGGGACGACATTCTACCGTACATCACGTTCGCCTATAATACAGCGCAGCAAGAAACTACACGAAGAACGCCGTTCAGTCTCCTTCATGGCCGTGAAGTGACGACGATGCTTGACGCCATGTTACTGCACGACTGCAATGACATCGATTTGGACGCTGCATCTTTTATCCAACGAGCAGAAGAAGCGAGGCAGCTTGCGCGCGTCCGAATCACCCAGCAGCAAAATTATGACGCCCAACGTTATAATCTGCGACACCGACATGTCGTCTATCGGGCCGGCGACAAAGTCTGGGTATGGAGAGAGAGAGAGAGAATAAACTTTATTGGGTTCCAGCATGCGGGATCCCCTCCGGCCGCGCAGGGCGTGGGGTTCACCCTATCTCACGTTACACTAGAAGTCCTAATGTCACGCGGGCCTAGACCTCAAGGCCTTCGTGCCCCGGCGCCGCTCGGGTTACTGAGGGTGTCCCCCTTTCGCCTTGGACCCAGAAGACCAGCGAAGGGCCGTCCGGCAGCTCGAGGTCGCACTGGCTCTGGGTATGGAGTCCTATCCGCCGCCGGGGACTGTCTAAAAAATTGCTAAAGAAGTATTTTGGCCCCTACACAGTTTTACAACGCCTGAGTGACGTTAATTACATGGTCGTTCCTGACAACCCCTCGACAACTCGCCAGCAAAAACCAGAAATCGTGCATGTTGTGCGAATGAAGCCCTACTTTTCGGACTGATTTACACCATACACCTACTACACCGTCTTTTGTAGAAGAGCATCGGGACGCTGCTCTCTGGAGGGGGGCAAATGCCACATTGAATATGCAACGCGAAGAGGACAACGAAGAACACGCGCAGCGAGTGAAGAAGACGAGGTTCTCTCCCGATCAGTTTGCCAGTATTCTAATACAATTAAAGTGAGATCCCTGGATTCGACTGCTGCTGTTTCTGCATTGTGACAATATTGTGGTCTTGATTTCACTTATGAATTGCCCACAAGTTATGGCCTAAATTTTTAGACATTATGATTTTGCAAGGTGAGAAACACGTGTGCTAGGAATATATCGCTAGAAGCGATAAAAGTTTGTTGAGCTATAGCTCGGGTCACTCCAAGCTTGTGAAAAGAAGTGTCGCGTATGCGTGCATGTTATACAGCTGCCAAAGTCGTGTGACCACATGGTAGCGCGAAGTTTGATGAAGCATGTCAATAGACTTAGGGACAGCGATTGCCCTGATGCCGTGATCACTGCCTTGGATGAGTGGCCCTTAAAAACCTTCAGCAACACGTATAAAACGAGCGTAGAATTAAAATAGAAGTCAAAAAAGAGGCCTACTGTTACGCCCTACGTCAAAGGCATCTCACACGGACTGAAAAAAAAATGCGAGTAGGCACGACATACGCATGATCTTCATGGCATCTCACAAATTAATTTCACTTTGTCATCAAGTGAGCGGCAACAACCAAAAGAACAACTACACATGTTCTGTTAAGCATGTCAACAAGTTTGTACTATGTGAAAAAAATGGTGTATGTGGTACTCCTTTTCTATGAGGAAATTGGTACGTTGGACAAACTGTTAGGTGTCTTAACTCACGTTTACACGAGCATGATTACAACTGCAAGCACATTAGTCGCCTTGGTAACTTAGCTACTCATTGAATAAAGCGCCATAGTAAGCCAGATTTCGAAAACACCGTTGTCTTATGGATATCAAAAGATACAAAGGAAAGAGAAATCATTGAAGCTCTCACAATGCGCAGGCTTAGCGAAGACAGGTGTATTAGTGCGCCATCTATTCATTTGTCCAACGATGAATGTGCTTGTTTACGTGGAAATTTTAGATAGTTGACAGGGCCCGATTTGATGTCAAGCTGATGGTCGCTTATTTGTGGTGGGCAGTGCGCAGGGTTAGGCTCACTTTCTTTTCTTTAACCTTTCAACCTACACATGTTTATCGTGTTTCCATCGAATAAACAGTTGTTGGTTCGCGCTCGTGTATGTCCTGCGCTTGCCCAAGTGTAATTTTAGCGTTAAATTCTGGCGCATCACGGGTGTCATTACGTCATCGCACTTGAGCATATGACAGCGAAATGACGCAGATTCGACCAATCATCCAATACTTAGAGGACTGCCACACAGCCATACCACGCCATCTATTCCGTTTGTTGACGTCATTCTGCCTGCAAGACAGCCTGTCGTACAAGGCCGCCCGTTCGAACAACCATGCTTCCACCTTACCCAATGGTGGCCTCTAGAGACATCCGAGATGGCGTCCTCTGCACTTATTATGACGAACCCACATCTGACCACCCTTGCTGCTAACGAACAATTGCCAGAGTGAGTGAGAAATACTACTGGCAGCATTCGGCGTTCGTGCTTATGTTTTTTTTTTTCATAAATCACTCCTTTCTCTGACGATGCGAACCTAGGGTAAAGAAAATGAATCAAAGTGGGCCAAGATTGGTGCGTTAATTAGGCAGGGTTGTAATCTGAGTAAAAGTTGACGCTTGGATATGACACCGGTAAAAAAAAAGTCTTTCTTAAAGTGGTCTGTGAACGGTCGTGCAATGGTCGTAAAATTACTAGTAAAACGTCATAAATAGGCCCTGTCGAAATTTGGGCTTTGTGATACCAAGAGCTGTGATTGGAAGTTCTTTTCTTAATATTCTCTTTAGAATGTCCCAAAAATAAAAAGGTTGGTTACAGAATCTACAATTCAGTGTCCAGGGTACGTATATTGATTTTTCATTCAGCCACGTTTTCACTGGCAGCGTAGAAGTGTGCAGTTTAAAAAAAATGTTTTCGTTGAAGGAGATATCCACATTCCACGCACAGAAATAATACATCGCGACCAGGCAAAAGCGAATATGGTTTTCAATAAACATGTTCTGGGAAAAGATTATTCACAAGTGCAGCGGTTACATTTGTTATTTCCATTGTATACAAATACTCTAAGCTGAACCTGGCTTGCAAAAAATTCACCGTATCAACAATTTCTTTTAGTAATCCCCGCAATGGCAATTCCTTGGCAACGCTTGTTGTGACATGAATAAAAGGAAGGTGGTAACATAGATGGTTACGAAGAACCGCTAAAAGAAAGGGGTGACACATATCCTTTAGGTAAAACAATCGCAACAACAACTGTCGCACGAACTAATGCACAAGGCCGAGGCCACCCTTTTCAAGCGGAAGAAAAAGATTGTCTCTTCCCATGGGTTCTCAGGAAGAGCTCCAAATAAAGCAGGCAAATATCCTATGAAACGCTTGAATGTGTACACTAGAGCAGCGCAACACCTGCAGAATATAAATAAGCTTTGATGCAAGGAATATATCTCACGCTTTCGCTCAGGCAAAAATGGAAAGCTCCCGTTCTTGCCATGTTGCCACCTTTCGGCGGATCGTAGTTATCGCAGCGGTTCACTGTGGGCCGCTGTTACGATAGTTATCAAGAGGTACACCGAGGTATTTCATAGGAGTAGCATTCCAATGAATATTTGCGAAGACCGAAGGAGTTTGGGCCCACATGCCTAGCCAGAATTCACTACTTTTATCAAAATTTATGCTTGCGCTAGCCACTTCACAGAAACGTAACATAGTGTTGACTGCTTCTTGAACGCTGGGTTTATCAGCGCAAAAGAAGACAATGTCATCTGCATAAGCTAGAACTTTAACTTCTTCAGTATCACATCGGTAGCCTCCGATTCTAGACTTTAGAAGCACACTTAAACATAATGGTTCCAGATAAATTGCAAAAAGCAAAGGCGAGAGTGGACATCCCTGACGTACAGATTAATTTAACTCTATTACATTCGAAAGTGTGCGATTTACAATTAGCCTAGTTGTGCATTTCTTATAACAGAGTGAAATACCATTGTACAGTTCATCACCCAACTGCAGGTGTCGGAGCAGCCGGAACAAAAAAGGATGCTGTACCTTATCGAATGCTTTTGCAAGTTCTAATTGAAGGGGGGCTACTTGGTCCATGCTATCATCCATACATTCAAGAACTTAACGTGCAATATGAATGTTTATCTGTATAGAGCGACCGCGAATTCCACATGTTTGGTGGTCCCCTACACATTTAGTAATCACTGTCTGTAGCCGATTTGTCAACAATTTAGCAAATATTTTGTAGTCAACGTTGCATAACGATATAGGCCTATATTCGTTAACTCTCATTAATGCGTCAGGATCCGCCCTTTCGGAGATTAATGTTGTATGGCTCTGATAGAAAGAAGGAGAAAGTTCACCACGTTCGTAAGCCTCTTTAAAAAGTTGTTCAAGGAAAGGTATCAGAAGTTCCTGAAAAGCTGTGTAAAATTCGCCACTAATGTCATCAGGGCCAGGAGTTATGTTTTTCTGCAACGTTGTTATTGCAAATATAATTTCCTCTCTGGTTATGGGCCCATCTACAATGAGTCTATCATCATCTTGTAACTGAGGCACAAGGGCAATGAAGCGGTCAGCTTCTTCCTCAAAATTCTCCTGAAGCTCAGCCGCGGTGAACGAACTTTTGTAATAATCTTCAAATGCGGCTCTTATTTCACATGTCTCTGTGCAAAGAGAACCCCGCGATTCCATTTGCAGTATCTGTTTAAAAAGTGCATATCTCTTTTAATCCCCAAGAAATTTTTAGTGGGTTCCTCTTCAGAGAAATGTGTAACACAGGAATGAATCTTTGCTCATCTGTATAAATCTGTATCATGTTCTTGTATCCGGGCTCGAATCACATTTATCTCGTCCACGTACAATCCCGGTTGTTGACTTTCAAAAGTCAACAGCCAATCATAAAGATAGTGTTTTTCAGTTTTTTTTTCTTTGCGCCATTTCACATGAAATACTAATTGCCTGATACTTGACTCTTTCTTTGAACCTTTCCCATTGAGCGAAAATTGGCAGCTGTCGACACTGTGTTACTTCTCGTACCAATTCTTTTACTATTTTAACAAAACAATCTTCGCGCAACAACTGTACGTTAAGCTTCCATAGGTCCAAATTTAGAGGGGTTTTACGGAAATTTTTAGTACCCCAAGAAACAGTAACCAAGCAGTGGTCTGTAAAAATAATGGGATTTACAGCATAATTATGAATGTCAGACCATAAGCTTAGAGATACATATACACGGTCAAGCCGAACATGAGAGATGCCTTGAAAGTGCGTGAAACTCACCGAGGAAAGTGCATGTGCTCCCACATCTGTTAAATTGTGGTCATTCGATAACTTCTGCAGTAAGGTTGCGCTTGCATCATAACGATTTGTTATATATGAATGATCTATCACGTCACAAACACAATTAAAGTCTCCAAAAACTATCAAAGTTCTGTCAGTGTTTAGCAGCGAAGGTAAAGAGATGAAAAAAGCATTCCTGTCATTCACTTTGGAGGGAGCATAGACATAGATAAACCTCCAATTATGGGAATGGAAAGATAAGTCGCAACAAATGAGGCGTCCTTCCCCATCAGCATGTAGTGACGTCAAAGTATGATTAAAGTGCTTTCTAACTAATAAAAAGCATCCAGTGGATGCACCACGTGCTGGGCTGATGTACAAATTGTAATCTCCGAAAATTTCCAGTGCAAGATCGGTGTCATGAGCAGGCGAAATCCTAGTCTCTTGCACTACAAGTACATCAATGTTGTACTGCTCAAGCACGTGGCGCAACTGCCACTGACGCCTTAGATTCCTCAAGCCACGTACGTTGAGTGTCGCTACACACAAAGGAAACGTTAGCGCGGTAGCCATTTTGCTATCCTAAAACTTTTGTAGGTCACCTTTAGTTACAGGGCAACCTCTGGCTTTACCTCCTTTGCACTTTTTAGGAGCACTTTCCTGAGGACGCTGGCATAGGTGGCGCGTCCCTCGGTCCCCAAAGAAGGTGACACCTGGACCACACGAAGACACTTGCTCTGTCGTGTCTGGCGCACTCGTTGTTGCTTCATCGGTGACCGGTGCCTGACGCTTCCTTGTCTGACCGCTATTCATTCTTTCTGGTTCCTCATTGTCAGGAGGCTTGTCTTTAAGGTCTTCCAAGTGGTGTTCTTCTGCAGCATTGCATTCGTTTATGCTTTCACTGGCGTCCTTAGCTATGTTCTTTTGTGTGCCGAGGGTATCAATGGACAAGTGTTCAGCTTCCTTTAAGGCACCTTCTGCTCCTCCCGCTGTTTCCCCTGTCGCATCAACTACCTCAGTGACATCCATAAGATGATCCAGATGCTGCTCTTCTGTGCCTTGGCCAGAACGCAGTTTGTTGGCATAAGTCGACACACAAGCATCCGACGAGTGACCAAATCACTGGCACTGCAAGCACCTCGGTGTTTTGCACTGTCGACGTACACGCCCCACTCGCTAACAGCGAAGACACAGTGGAGGCCTACCAGGAATAAGTACGAGGCATTGGTGGCCATAGATTGACATAAGGTGTGGTATTGAGCTCAGAGTGATGGTGTCCTTGAGCTCCAAGGCAACGTCTCTATTTGTTGTTCATCCATTGATCGAATCCAGCAAATCTTCATGCCTCTCTTTCTACGGACTTCACAACGCCGTAAGCTTGGAACGCCTCTTCAACACGTCGCGATTCAAGATGAGGCGGAAGCCAAAGAAGTTTCAGTCTTATATTCTTGGTCTCCGGGTCTAGCACCATGCACTTCAGCCCTTTTACACGGAGCTCACCACAAGTGAGCAGTTTCTGTTTAGCCATGCTGCTAACACACGTAACCATCCATACATGGCTCATTTGATACTGGCCAACTTCTATGGTGTCCGCTGTGCTCACCACTTTAAGCAGCGCGTCACGGAAGTCTGGGGCACGGTACAGCCTACCACTCAAGTCGGCATGAAGGAAAACGGAATTCAAAACGTCGTTACCGGTTGGAAGACATGGCAGGACGACTTTATAGCTTGAGTCTTCATCATGAAACGGAGTTGATGAACCTCGGCCGTTGGCCGATACGCTGTTACCAGCAGAGAGCATTTTAGAACAGATGTCGATGCGGGTGTTGAAGAAGTAGTCGACTCACAGAGTCACTGTTTAACTTTAGTTCTGTTTGTCGTTTACTTGGGAGTGACGGGATCTGCACCTCCTACTAAAATTTGCACATTTGATAAACACGAACAACTGCTGCCTGTAACGATCGCCACTGCGATAATGGCAACAGCGCTATGTTTTTGTTACAATTTACAACCGCAAGGAAAAAAACAACTCGGTGGACTGGGGAGCAGGTAGAGTTTATCAGTGGTTACTGCCAAGTTTATTATCTGTTTCTCACTCCTTCCAAAGGGCTTTATCAGTTCAGGCTTTATGACGCTTTTATGCTTATTCGATAGATACGCCCACACAATTGATTTTGATGTTTTTCGCGCAACGCACACCGCAGTCGTGCCAGCGCACCGCTGTTGCTCTGTCGTTAAGAACAGCTACATAACGGCTTGTCCAAAACAGCTGCAGTGCGCCAGAAACAATATGCTATCATATTGGTTCAGTAAGCATACGAATTGACGTGTCTATGTTCTCGCATGAGAGCCAGCGAAGCGCCGGCGAGTGCGGCCGGCGGCTGTCGGTGAGGCGAGGCGTACCTTTGGTGGAAGTGCTGCAAGCCCGTCGCATCGATGTTTGTCGCTTCTTGCACGGACACCGTACACAATAAAAAAAGCCTTCGTTTAGTGTAAATGATGCCACAGCTGTGCTGTATTGTGATTTTTACTCGTCAAAATTGTGTATCCGAAACCTAGAAGCGGCGATAACACTTGTACGGGCTCGGTCGGTATGACTAACCTTTGGTGGAAATCATGGTGGTAGAACAGAAGGGTGAAAGTCAAATTCGCTGGGGCTTATCTCGACGCATGTCGAAAGTGAAAGTTTATGCATATTCGCACGCACATTGTTAAGTTAAAGGTACGGCTCAAACAATAGAGTGTGCAAGAATTACCAGAGTTGCGTTTCTAGCGTGGCGACATCAAGTGACCGCTGTGTTCTGCTCTAACATTGAAAGAGGCAATTGCGAACTGGAGCCCATTTACTTGTCGACAACTGCTCGCCGATGTAAAATGTTTATTGTCGCTGTTCACAGTGACAACTCTAGTCTTCTAAACATCACAACAAAGACACACATCGCGGATGTCAAAGAAATGTAAGTACGTGCGCGAAATGTAAATAAATTCCCGGCCGCTTATTCTATGCTCCACAAAAATCGAAGCGTTGTTGACACCACAGAAATAAAAAAACGTACTAAAAATCATAATGAGCAGCGTTGATTTTTTTTACCGTAAACATTTATCTCTGCGCATTCAAGAATGAAACACTACAAATAAGTCATTTCACATAGTGTCATGTGCTTTTCACCATGCCACCGTCATCCACCAAGCTTCCATCATGCCACCGTCATCCACCTTGCTCACCAAGCCTTCCACCAAACACGTTTTGCGTCGCCACCATGAGCCGCATTTTCCACCTTCACCACCATTGGCTCGCCACCATTTTTTTTTTCACTCTCGCCGCCATCAGCCGTTATGCCCACTACAGTTTCCGCTATATCCACTAATATTTCCACCATATCCACTATTCTTTCCACCATATCAACTAACGATTCCAGCATCCACCAACCCAGGATTTTCGATAGTGATGTCACTTTAAAATCAGCACAACGTAGGAGGTGGAGGTAACTTATGCAGTAAATGGCTTTAGTGTCATGATTATCATACTTGGATGTGTCGTTTACCTTCATCATCTATTGATGTGATACCAAATTTCATATAAGTGGAGCTTGCGAAACGACCACGAGCACGCTATGAGCGTGATATGTTGCCATGTTTTTACATGACACGCGTGTCAGGATTATCATGTTTGCACCAGTCATATATTGCATCATCCATTGACGTAACGTAACACCAAATTTGGTATATGTGGAGCAAGCAGAATGGCTTCGAGCGCATCATGAAGGGCCCAATATGCTCCAATGCAGCGTTGACGCGGCCACACGTTGGACACAGCGACGCTGCTTTACCAAAACACAGGAACTCTGTAGTCTGATGCCAGCCGCGACCAGCATCCGCCGGCACGGCCCGACAGCAACCTGTGCGAAATGCGACACGCCGAATTTCGAGCCGATGAGTTACCCAGACAACACTGCGTCTCCCTCTTTTCGCGGCGGAAGGATGCCGCACGCGCTGAAACGCGCATGCGTCGAAGCAGCACCGCGGCGCGCGCCTGCGAGTACATGGCAGAACCGGCGCCTTGCGTGGCAACGCGCGACAAAACGGATGCTGCCGCGCACGCGTGTCGGATCACGTCGAAGTGTATTGGCGCCTTGACTGTGGCATGTAGTCATGTTCTCATATGACACGCATGTTATGATTATCATGCTTGCTCCAGTCCCATACCTTCGTCATCCATTCTCGTCCCGTAATACCGAATTCGGCGCATGTGAAGCTAGCGAAACGGTCGCGAGCGCATCAAGAGTGTGGCATGTAGTCATGTTGTTACATGACACGCATGTTGTGATTATCATGTTTGGATGTGCCATTTACCTTTGTCGTTCGTTTGCGTCCCGTAATACCGAATTTGGTACATGTGAAGCTAGCGAAATGGCCGCGAGCACATCATGAGCGTTCCATGTAGTCAGTTGTTTCCATGACACGCATCTCATGTTTATCATGTTTGCACCAGGTTAATACCTTCGGCATCCATTCACGTCCCGTAATACCAAACTTGGTATAAGTGAAGCTAGCGAAACGGCCGCCAGCGCATCATGAGCGTGGCATGTACTCATGTTGTAACGCGACACACATCTCATGATTATCATGTTAGCACCAGTCACATACCTTCTTCATCTATTCACGTACTGTAATACTAAATTTGGTATAAGTGACACTAGCAAAATGGTCGCGAGCCCGTCATGAGCGTTGCATGTAGTCATGTTGTTACATGACACGCATGTCATGATCTTCAGGTTAGGGTCTGTCGCTTGTGTTTACCATGCAATCATGTCATACCATACCATATTTGCAACATGCCATGTGAACCAACCACCGCAAGAACAGCAAGACCATGAAATAGAAACCGTGACATTTATGACATATATGTCATTATTTTCATGTTATGACTAGTCAAATATGCTCGTCATACAGTCATGGTATGCCATACCAAGTTTGGTATTGATATTGTTGTCCAAAAGGCCAGGAGAGCTAAAAGTCGTAGATAGATAGATAGATAGATAGATAGATAGATAGATAGATAGATAGATAGATAGATAGATAGATAGATAGATAGATAGATAGATAGATAGATAGATAGATAGATAGATAGATAGATAGATAGATAGATAGATAGATAGATAGATAGATAGATAGATAGATAGATAGATAGATAGATAGATAGATAGATAGATAGATAGATAGATAGATAGATAGATAGATAGATTGAAAGTCGCCGAAGTTTGCTAAGAAATGCTTTGCATTTTAAAATGTAACGCGTTACTGTTACAGTTACCAAAAAAGAAGTAATGGATGTTACCTCTGCCGTTAATCAGCAATAACAAATATAATCATTTTGTTTTTGCTGCCGGTATCCTCAGTGAGAATATTTTAAAGGTCTTATTTTTCACACAAAACTTCCAATCCAGACGATGCTTTAACAAAAATTGTGGATTTAACTAGAATTGTTTGTACAAATACACTGAACCTTAGCAATGTCATAGAGCTTATAGCTAGTTGCCTCTATAGTTGCAAGCGATGGCTTCGGACTCTAGCTTTTGGGGACGCTATTTGTTTCAACATCACATCATGAACAAAACGAGATTCAATAATCAACACATTCACATGAATCCCCACACACTATCCCATTTATCTCTTCTCATAAGGATAAATGCTTTGCGCTAAGGACGTATCACTTTACTCTCAACAAATTTAATGCAACCCTTTCAGCGTGCTTCTGCTGGCAAACTAAACGCGCGAAATTTGTAATATTATAGAATTGTTTTACTGTCCTAGTCACCTGGGAATATATTTGTGCATAAACATCTCTTGTTCGATTGAACCGGTTTACTTACCGCAAAAATTAGGAGCGCTTATGTGAAAGTGTTCTAGATGTACCTTGCTCCCTCGGGAGCTTTTTATTAGAAACGTAGCTTCACTTGCAGAGAGAAACAAGTAAAATTTATTTTCAAAACAAAGTTGATTTGACACTTAGTATTTCTAGTACAACTTTCTAATATCTACAACTTCACATTACAATTAAGCAAGAGCTGCATTTCAGAGTTGTCATCGGACCGCTTGCCTCGCTTCTTAGTGAATACGTCGGCCCCTATATATACACTGAATAGCCGCTCGACGGACGCTCTAGATGAAACACCTCTGTTCACATTTAGGAACAGATGATGAATGCGTGGAAAGTTTTCTACGAATCCACTCAGTGCGAACTCCCGGTGTGCTAAGAGGTACCGAGACAGTTCTTCGTCAGTCTGTGATGACGTCATACAGCCACTAACAAAGACGTCCTCATCCGTCGAGCTGGAGCACAGGTGGGTAGCTGTTTGCAGTTTCGTTGGTTTCAAGCCAAGAAAGTCTCGACAGCTCGCTTTGGGGTGCTTGGGGCATCGCGCATGTGCAGTAACGCTGCACCAATCTCCTGGGTACGCAGGCCGCCTGCGCACTCAGCAACAAAACTATTTAATGAAGCTGAGGTACAGTGTACTAGAATAATTCAGTGCGATTGAGCGGAGGGAGCGCCGCCTTGCTTCGCGCGTCACAGTGAATGACACCCGAAGCGGCGGCGCTGTCGTCAGCCACTCTTGAAAGCTACCAGTTTTGTGCACACGTGAGTACGCGCGACCGTCTCATTTCTGTGGTGTTCCTGGTGGCTTCTCCTTCTGTGTGGTTGTGTTCCACGCGTGTACTGATGTGTACGTGGCCACGTGCGGCAATGAGTGGAAAGCAACGCCTCAATCACTGCTACGCTCCAGGGTGCAGTACAGAGTACGCGCAAACTAACAGCGCGAAGAAGCTGTCGCTATTCAAGGCACCTGCAGACCCGGAACGAAGATCCACGTGGGAAATAAACCTTCATAGAGCAGACAAGGCGCTGACCACAGACTGCGCGGTATGTGAGCTCCATTTTGAGCAGCGTTTTATTGTGAGGGACTACGTACACCGCATAAATGGTGAGGAAGTTCGCATTCCACGTGGGACGCCTACGCTCACTTCGGACGCAGTCCCAACAATTTTGCCAAACCTACCAGCTTACCTGAGCAAGCAGCCCACTCCGAAGAGAAATGAGCGAAAAACGAAGCGCGATGACGATGTCCCACAACAGAAAAAGGTGCGTGGGGAAATCGCGGAGGTGACAGATATCGACGAACCTTCGAATGGCAATGAAGTCTTTGCGGCCGCGACTGTCGCTGCGGTGATGGAAATCGAAATGTCCTGGGAAGCGCTGGACGCTGCATGAACTTTACGACGCCGACGGAGTGTGCTTTACCTCATGTTCCCTTGACTTGCTTTCAGGCGAAGTCACTGTGGAAAAAGCCGTGTTCTTCCCTGCAAACAGTGTCGGTGCTTTGCACTCCAAGACGTTCGTATGTGGTAAACTGGTTGCTGGCACGTCAGTGACAACAATTCAAGAATCTATAACCACTCTGCAGGAAGCCCATGACACGCATATATTTAAAGATGCAGCATTGCGAGCTGAAAGCAGTCTCACAACCAACTTACCATGAAATTGCAAGGCCAAATTAAGTGCGAGGGCAGAGCAGTTTACAGTACTAACTGCCAAGACAGGGCAACGAAAGAAGGATTGGCTTGCGTCGTTTGCAAATACGTAAGAAAAGCCCTTGTTAGGCGGCAGTGGCGCCTCAAACGGCATCAAGGAGGGAGCCCGAACAGCCATAATGTTAGCTCGCTGTGCCGTAGCCGTGTTCGAAGAACCTGCTAGCTTGTACCCGAAGAAATCAACGACTTTTATTGAAGGTAGACAAGCTCACCTTACACACCAAGAAAATCAAAAGCGAGTGCGCTGTGACAGCTGATGAAGTACTCGCTAAAAATATAAGTTTGTTGTCGCCAAAGCAGCGGCTCGCTGTCAGGCAGTGCTTTGAGGAATCCAAAAGGAAGAGCTTGCGGTGCATGAAGTACGACAAAGAATGGATGCTTGAATGCATTTTACTCAAAGTGAGAAGCCCGAAGCTCTACCAGTATATGCGAAGACAGAACATTTTGGCACTCCCAAGTGACACAACCCTCCGTAAATACACCGCTCAGTACAGAAGCGGCTATGGGCTCAATGAAAAGATGCTGAGTGTGTTGCAAAAAAAAGTTGCCCACCTAGATGCGTTCCACCGACATGGTGGATTAATAATCGATGAAATGAAACTGGCTGAACATTTATCTGTTACCAGAGGTGCGAAAATTGAAGTTTTTGTGGACCTCGGACCATATACGCCCGAAAAAGACAAAACATTGCCATGCAATGATGGCTTCGTCGTAATTTTTGTGCCGTTGGTTGACAGCTGGACAACGGGAGCAACGAGAACATGAAAGGGGACCTGTTGGCCAAAATTATTCTGGAATCCACAGTTCTAGCAGAAAGATCCGGCCTCTTTGTGGACTACATAACATGTGATGCAGCAGTTTGGAATCGAAAAATGTGGCACATCTTTAACATTAGAGCTTATTTAAAGGAATTGGGGTGCGAAAAACCACATCCTGTTGACAGCAATCGGTTCCTGCACTTTTTTTTCTGATTTTCCTCATTTAGTCAAGAAAGTTCGAAACAGGCTCCTAACTACAACTTTTGACACCCCAGATGGCGAAGTTTCGATGCAATATGCAAGAGAAGCTCTCAAATTAGACAGTAATCCAGTCACAATGAAGGCAATGCCTGGGATTACCAGCGTCCACATAAGCCCCAACAATTTCGAAAAAATACCGGCAAGCTATGCGTTCCAGTTGTTTGGGCATGGTTCTTTGCGAGCATTTTTTTTCTTTACCGTACTCAGTTGGAAAGGATCTGCGGTAAAACTGATGCGACAGAGAAATTCTTCATGAGAATGAAGTCACTGATTGCTGTGATGGCAGCAAGGTACACAGCCGAAGCTCTCAGACCCAACTCTGCAAGTGAAGAAAGCATTAAGGAAATGCTCAGTTTCCTGGATGCCTGGGAGTGTCATGCTGATAAGAAGTTTCTCAGTGAGTCAAGTGCTGAGGGCTTAAAAGTCCCTTTAACAAGTACTCTAGAGCTCCTCTGCTATTTGCGTGAGAAATATGGGTTTCGCTACTTCTTGACATCCAGAGCCAAGATAAAGTGGGAAACTTTTTCGGAATCGTGACACTTTCTTCCGGCTGAAACTCACACCCGACGCCAGAGCAGTTCCTGCTCACTGTTCACTGTCTCTCTTTCTATAATTTGGCACACAGTGTTGCAGGCGGGAATGCAGAGGGCGATGTCATCAGTTCTCTTCTTGATGTTGGGGAGAGGGAAGAAACTTCAAAGCAAGAGCTGATTGACCAAATGAAGCTTTGCGCGGAAACGCAAGCGGGACCTTCAGGCTCATGTGAAAGTGAAGCAGTGGAACATGAGTACCACATCCAGAGAAGCGACTCAAGGCTGACTTATTACATTTCCGGATATGTGGCGAGAAAGTGCGTGCTTCCCACCAAGTGTTCTGCATGTAATGACAGCCTTCTACTCCCAACAGAAGAAGGGCGCCGCTTGCATGCGGCAGAATTTGTGCGCCACAAGGAGGTTTGCTCTACCCATCGGTCGAACTCTTCCGCTTTATGTCAATACTTGACGATATTTTCACAAGTTGCTCTAGTGCACGAAAGGTTCACGGGGAGAGCGTAATGGACATCCTGCACATGATTCATTGTGGCGCTCCTTTGAAGGTGGGATGCAGCGCTCACGCTGACAGTCTCACTCCTCGCATAGTCAGCTTTTATGTCACCACTCGGCTTCGTTTTTTTATCAAAGGCTTGAACAAGGCAAACGTGCTGTCATAGAGAAAGTCAGCGCAACACCTGAAGCTAAGTAGACTAACTTAGCTGTACTTCTACACCGTTAACTTTGTGCTTTCAAGGTGCACGAAAAACTTTTGTGCAAGTGAAAAACACGTGCAATAAAATCGAGTGGGACAGTGAGAGTGCTTTCGAAGTCGTTTTTTTTTTCGTACGTATCATGGGTTTTAAAAATTATCGTGTCTGAGTTTAGTGCACGTGCCCCTTATAGTTGACATTCCCTACGTTTTTCATTATGACGATTATCACGCGGATATTTGGTTTCACGGATAACATTTGCTTCAAAAATTTTAATGCTCGCCAAATAGTCACATTGCATGAATGCTGCAATAAGGGGAAAAAATACAGACCATCGTCTAGCCTTCTACTGCTACCAGCTTTTCTTTGCTGAGGGACGCGAAATCATACTTAGAGCATTACATACCAATGCGGTTATGGAATACGCGAAGAATAATTGAAAACCCAGCCACAATAGTGTTAAAACAGCGGCGGTGCGCAACCCAACAAGCATTACATTCTCGTGTTCCACGTACGCTTCCAAGGAGAGCCAGGGCGAGTTTTCAAGAGTGGTCGATGGCAGCGCCGCCGCTGCAGCTACCACCGCGTGCGCCAGGCAGCGCGGCGCGGACGCGCCACTGGAAAGTATTCTAGTACACTGTAGCTGAGGGCTTGCTCACGCAGGGGCGACCCTCACGTTGCACGTGAGCAGCTTGTATATAATGAGCGAATGACGCGAGTTCTTTCGTCTCTGTGCTGGTTCAGGATTCTGGTGCTGTCGAGCGCATGGCGGCAGCCGCAGCGATCACAATGAATAGCCAGAAAGCTGTCGGTCTTGTTCCGAACATTATTGTCGTGTTCTCCGAGACATTCATTGAGACACACGACAAAGGGGCTCTGTAGACTGCCTCCCACACACATTCCTGAAACCGATTACGATGCCTTACCTGGCGTCCGACTTTGCGTCTCGTAACGAGACGGCTTCTCTGTGAGAGCGAGGCTAACTTGAGTGGGGCCGAAAGAACCACACGGACACCAACGTACCGGCCGATCTTTTTCATCCTGTGTGGACTAAGCTGATGTTTGTAAGAAGTGACCGCGACTTTTTCACGTCTCCCAATGATTTCCTAAACGTCATCATCTGCAGCACTTCATACGTGCCCCGGAGCTCTGTGGGTGCTTTCGGCCACAGCAACTGACAACGTCTCAAGATAGCCAGCCTTTCCAAGATGATCCACAGTGCGCTATACCGTCGTATGTCCGCGCAGGGAATCAGTGCTTGCAAAAGATACCCCCCCGCCCCCCCCCCCCCCCCCAAATTCCTCAAACTTAACTCCGTCCACGCTTCCTTTTTCAATGCCTGGTAGGCGACATAGGTCCCACGCTGCAACAAAGGAATTCGTAGGGGCGTGTTCTGAGAATGTGGCAACTTAGAAATGAGAAGGTAACGAGTAATGTGGCACCTCACGTTACCGAAAAATGTTAACAGAAGTGTATTACCCATTACAGTTCCGAAATTGTCATGCGTACGCTGCTAAGTTACCAAAAAAGTAACGGGTTACCGTAACGACGTTACTTGTAACGCGTTACCGCCAACACTGATTGATATGTGGGGTTTAACGTCCCAAAACCACCATATGATTATGAGAGACGCCGTAGTGGAGAACTACGGAAATATCGACCACTTGGGGTTCTTTAACGTGCACCCAAATCTGAGCACACGCGCCTACAACATTTCCGCCTCCATCGGAAATGCAGCCGGGATCTGAACCCGTGACCTGCGGGTCAGCAGCCGAGTACCTTAGCCACTAGACCACCGCGGCGGGGCTACCGCCAACACTGCCTATATCACCAAAAGAAAAATGTGCAGATCCTACATACAGAGCAAATCGATGATATGTGAAGCACGAATGAGAAATGCTGATATGTCACTTTAAAATCAGCACAACGTTACGAGGTGAAGATAAATGATGCCGTACATGACTTCCGTGTCATGATTATTATGTTTGGATGTCGTTTTTCTTCGTCATCTATTTACGTCACGTGATAGTAAATTTAGTATATGTAGAGCTAGCAAAATGGCCGCGTGCACGCCATGAGCAGGGTATTTCGTCATGTTCCTACATGACGCATGTGTGAGGATTATCATGTTTGCACCAGTCATATTCCGTCATCCATTGACGTCACATAACACCAAATTTGGTATATGTGGAGCTCCAAAGCGACCGTGAGCGCATCATAAAGGGCCCAATATACTCCAATGCAGCGTTGACGCGCGCGCACGCTGGGCACAGCGACAATACGTTAGCAAAACGCCAGCACTCACGTCGAAATGTATTGGCGTCTTGACTGTGTCATGTAGTCATAATCTCTCTTGACACGCATTTCATGATTATCATGTTTGCACCAGTCATATACCTTCGACATCCATTGACGGCTCGTAATACCGAGTTTGGTACATGCGAAGCTAGCGAAATCGCAGCGATTGCATCATGAGCGGAGCATGCAGTCATGTTGTTACATGACACGCATCTCATGATTACCGTATTTGCACCAGTCACATACCTTCTTCATCTATTCACATATCGTTATACCTAATTTGATAAAGGTGACGCTAGCGAAACAGTCCCGAGCACATCATGAGCGTGGAACGTAGTCATGTTGTTACATGACACGCATCTCATTATTTTCATGTTAGGGTCTGTTGCTTGTGGTCGCATGCAGTCATGTTATACCATACCAGTTTTCAAACATGTCATGTGAACAAAATCACAGGAAGAGCAACAAGTCCATGAAATGTAAATCATGACAATCATGACCTATATGTCATGATTTTCATGTTATGACTAGTCAAATATGTTTCTTATACAGTAATTTTATGCCATACCAAGTCTGGTATTGATAGCATTATTGAAATGGCCAGGAGAGCTAAAAGTCACAGTCGGATAGATAGATAGATAGATAGATAGATAGATAGATAGATAGATAGATAGATAGATAGATAGATAGATAGATAGATAGATAGATAGATAGATAGATAGATAGATAGATAGATAGATAGATAGATAGATAGATAGATAGATAGATAGATAGATAGATAGATAGATAGATAGATAGATAGATAGATAGATAGATAGATAGATAGATAGATAGATAGATAGATAGATAGATAGATAGATAGATATGCTCAAAGTTGCTGAAGTTCGCTAAGAAGTGCTTCACATTTAATAACATCACATTACATGTATGATGCGTACAAAGCAATAATTTCTTAGAAAATACAATTTCTTATCACTGAGCATGAGCGAGGGAGTGCTGCCGAACTTAGACCCCAGTGATTCGGTAGTCTCAGGCTCAATATCTTCTCTAGTAATAGTGTCAAACATTCTCTCGATACCTGTGCACGCATTGAATATCAGTGCGCAGCTGCAGGATCATACAATGAATGACCAGCCAACTCCCTTGCTCATTTTTCAGGTTATTCTAATGTTCTTTTAATCTATCATTGAGGAAATGGCCCGTTTGTCCAATATCCCATGTAACGCAGAACGTTGAGTCAACGTGGTTTGAATGTAACGAATGTGAGGTAACGTTAGATGGTCAAATATAACATTGCACCAACGTTTATAGTATTACGTAGCCATACCACAGTGTTTTTAATGTTGCAGCAATATTCAAATAATGATGTTGTCCTAACGTGTGTTTTTTAACAAGGCAACAATATTCAAATTGCCCTAATGTGATGGTATTATTGTGGTAACCACAATCAAGTATTCACATTGCATCACCATTGTGTATAGACATCAAACCCATGTTTAACAGCGAACGTAGAGACAAAATGGAGAACATAATTGCTGAAACATCCAATAACACACATGGCAACTTTTTCAACTTCGTGTACTCATTTGATTAATGGCTGACAGTGGGTAGTTAGTGTTGTTGAGTAAGAAATAGAAGCATGAACAATACAGACAACAGTTCAGCCTATGTTTTTCACACACTAATCATTCTATTAATCTCATTTCTTTATACAGCTGCACTCCATGTTTTTATTTATTTATTTGATAATACAGGATTGCCGTAGTGCAGGAGACAAAAACACCACCTTGAGTCACTTGACTAAGCATCTATAGCTCCGCACCATACGTTCTTCACACAGAGTGACTGCATTGGCAAAAAAACACAAGAACACAATCACATGGTGGAAACCATTGTGTCGCCTTCTTACGTCTGTAGCTAGTTACACTAAACACAGTGAATTCATATGTGAGAACGATATGTGAAAAAGCAAGCCTTTTAGGACCCCCCATTTCCAGGCTACAAAAAGCCTGCTGTAGGCAGGCTTTGTCTTAACATGTATGCATGCAGAGTTGAAGAATAAATTACCTGTCTATTTTAATTATTACTGTGTGGCTGTAAAAATAGCATGGGAACCACAACACTTTGAAGTGAGCAAGCAGTAGTTAAATCAAACTGTGCCTCCATTATGATGCATCACCACAGTCATGTTTTAAAGAGTGCTTTCAGATTAAACACACAAGAAACAGATCTACTAAAACGGGACCTACATGCTTGCATGATGCAAGGCAACAGCCACAACAAACCCTATGATTGGCAAGAATTATGGAAGTGCAACCAATAGAAACCATGGAGCTAGAAAAACAGCTGTTTCACAGAGTCCTTGCTCTTGGGGACATAAAAAGCAATGCAATGATTTGAGAAAAAGATGCTAACTGGAAAATAAGTAACTGGATATAAAGTAAAATCACGGTCAAAAGAAAGAGAGAGATATGGTATGAAGAAAGGCAGGGAGGTTCACCAGAAAGCAAGTATCTGGTTCGCTACCCTGCACTTGGGAAAGACACAGAAAGGTAAGGAAAATGGAATGAGAGAGAAAAAGAGAGCGGGAGGAAGCGAAAACACACGCACACTAGAATGTCACAAACATTCGACGAGGCGGGTCGATCGCAGAAATTTTAGGAGGACGGTCGAACTCGCAATAAATGCTGAGGTTTCGGACAAAAAAGGGTGCTTATTCTGGTTTGAAACTGCCTTGACGACTGTTAACAGTACTCAAGTATCTGGTAGTGTCTGTGACTGATGAAAATGCAATAGAGCAGCTATTTCACGTGCTCTGCTCTTACAGCTTTGTTGAGAACTCACATCATCTTGAAAGCATTTCATGTCTTCTTAATAACTGTGTGTAAATGAACATCGACCAAAAATTAAGCAATCATAAAAAAGTGTGTTATTCTGTCACTGCCAAAGCTATCATTCACGGCACACATAGCAAACATCAGGCCTGCAGAACACACTGTCTGCAAGCAAATATAAACATCGAATTGCGCCACGATGAAATGCCACACTAATACAGAAGGACGATCACTCACAACAAACACAGTAGACACCAACATAGAGAAAGCACGCCTGCTGAAAACACTGTGTTGTTGGTAAGGAAACCTAAATCACAAATTGCAGTATCGTGAAAGGGTACAGTAATCTGGAAACAATATCACCCACAGCAAATCTGGGAGACACCAACAAGGCGATGCCAAGGCTGCACAACACACTATGCAGCACAAAAATAACACCAGACCACTGCAGTCCTCTTGTTATTTGCCCAACGCCTGGCTTCAGCTTCGCTTTGACTGTAAGGCTTATGTCGGCTTGAACAAATGCACCTACCGATTGTGATTCCCTTGCTCGAGTAGGTCGAGCGAGAAAACACACAACTGTGGCAAAGCTGCTAATGAGATGCCATTCTTTCTTCACATAACTTCACGCAGCTTTCTATGTAGTAGATGTAAAAGTAGCACCAGGTTTACGCAGCTGTTTGAGCAACTGATACATTTGGTCAACTGCAGTGTTTTTTTAGTTGGTCACAACACAAACGGCTGAGGCATATGCCACAGGTGTGCTCCTTTCTCCTTAACATGCTACCGTGCACTTCAATGCTGTAAGTTCTGTCCATTACTGGTCCCACAACAACACCTTTTTTCTATGGAATTCGAGGCGTGAACGGTTGCAGTCTTAATGGAGTCTTCTTTCTTCAGTTAAAGAAGCTTCGATGCTTTCTCTCTCTAGTAGTTTCTTACTAACTTCATTTTTTTCTACTAAGTCTGCTAGTGCAGGGTAGGTTTTTTTAGCAGCATGTTTGTTGTCGACTGTAGCTATGGTAACCTGTCAGCAGTTAGGCGAGCTTCCTTTTCTGTTCCAGCGTGATGTACATGCATAAGTAGCACCATGTTTATGCAGCTGTATGGACGACTAATACATTTGGACAACTGCAGTGTTTTTCTAGTTGGTCACAACACAATGAAGGCTTAGCTGCATTTATGAAACTGTCAACAATTAAATTAGACTCGGGCTGATTTGAGCTGGAAGTTGCGTGCGAGCTGACACTGTTAGGTGAACTTGGCGAGCTCTGTACATGACAATTATGAACTATTGTCGCTAGTTCGCACAAATGGTGATTCATACGTGGGGAGGTCTGTTGTCTGATCATCTTGTCACGCTGCTGCTCATTGTTACATTCATGCACTTCTAGGATTGAGGCAGTGGGGGAAGAGCCGAGACGTTATTTAGCTTGCCGCTTTAAGCAGCGAAGGGTGCAGTGGGTATACCCTTTGTTTCGTGTCAGCGTAGAGTGTGCATGAAGTGTTCATTTCTGGTTGTGGAGTCACCTCAGTTGGAGGACCGAAACCCAAACTGTTGTAGATAAGGTCAACAGGTCCGCCGGCTATGGAACTTAGAAGTGTGGCAGCTTGGGCTAGTTGGTATGGCATGACGATAGTCATAGCGCGAGAACAAAATGGTCTTTCGTGTCCTTCTTGTCTCTGTGTCGTCGTTTTGTTCTCGCGCTATAACTATCGTCAGGCTATGGAAAGTCGGAGTATCACCGTCCGTTCGATAGATGCAGTTTCTTGACTAGCAACGGTGAAATAAAGCTGAAATCGCTGTGT
Source organism: Rhipicephalus annulatus (assembly GCA_013436015.1). Lineage (NCBI taxonomy): Eukaryota > Metazoa > Arthropoda > Arachnida > Ixodida > Ixodidae > Rhipicephalus > Rhipicephalus annulatus. The sequence goes on along the minus strand of WOVY01010539.1, from coordinate 16,493 downwards.
GAACAGCATCCAGTTCGCCCACAAATCGCCGATCATTCGCTTATGCGCTCAGATGTCTCTGTTGTGGACGTTATTTTTTGTAGGAAGATACGCATCAAGTGGGCTCACTGATGATGCTTAGCTGTTGCGCTGAGGTACTCTGCCTTTTTCACTAGAGGTTGTCGTTATTGGTCACACTTGAACAACTCCTCACGCTTGACTAAGCCACCCTAACTTGACGCCTTTCACCGAGAATGCAGACCGTAAACACACCAAAATAAGATGCTACTGTGTTACGATTATGATGACGATAATAGTGAATCGAAATCGAAATTGCACAAGTTTCGATTTTAACTTCATTTTTAAAGTAGTTTTGTAACAGTAAAAAAAAGACAAGCAAGGCAACATAAAAAAAGTGGGACAAAAGTTGTTTGCAAAGCACTGAATCACTGTACGCTCTTAAATATCCGCAGGACCAACGTTTATAGAATATATTTATAAACGTTGCGCAGGACAACGCTATGACTTGTACAACACAACTGAAGAGTCAGTTATACGCACTTGTCACTCGTTTTTTTTTTTTGCCCCCTCATGATGCGTTTTTACGGTGGTTTCCATGTTGCGCTCACTAAAGCTCACCAAAACAAAAATGCAGTCATAATAAAAAATATTATTACGATTTGCGCGAAGAATGTTTAAAACTACCTGGTTATAAAACAGGCCGCGTCTGCTGCCACCGGGTGGCACGAACCTTTTTGAGGCAAAAGCGTTTGGTTCACCCAATAGCCGCCTAAAACTGGAGGTGTGCGCCGACTGGTCGGCGCGCCGCCGCCGAGAGTTTTCGCCACGCCACCGCCGCCAACGCGAACTGATCGACGCGCCGCCGCCGCCGCCTACGTTTTTCATCGGCGCAATCGGCGCGCCATTTATGCGCCAGCACTGACTTTTCACAGATTTGTCTTCTTTTTCATCTTGATTCATTGCTTCGTTTCACATTTTATGTAGCCAGTAAAAATCAGGCTTCTTAGTTATCTTCATCCAGCTTCAGAAACCGAGAGTACCACTATGAACAGCGGCACAAGTTCGGCGGCCGCTGCATGAAATGACATATTGGACAAATTGACAAAACAATAAATATAACAGTTGCAGTAAAGCATAGACACTGCCATCTTAATCTTAAAAGCAATTTTTGCTGCTTTTTGTGTCGTAATTAGCTATGATTATGGTCATACGACGTTGAATGTAATGGCCCAGCGTTTTGATGCGTGCGAGTTCACCATAGCACTATTTGAATATTCATACGGATGCGAAACGGCATCATTATCAGTCCAAGATGGCAGCCTGTGATTGTGCCCAAAACAGTTCGTATATACAGAAGAAATGAAGTGGTAGCAGTGCAGCACGAATGCAGCGCGCTAGATGAAGAACTACATAAAGCCCCGAAGGATGAAATCGAAAGGGAGAAGTTTAATGAAGATTAAAAGCGTCGAGTCCATCCTCGAAGCTACTCAGGGTACATCAGCACCTGTCCGCGGTGTTAAAGTTGATAATTTTTGAGGATGACCACTTATATGCAGCGTCTGAACATGCAGAAAATATTCACCATCTGTTTTATTCTTTAGCTTATCTATTTGTACCGGCCTTTTAAGACATTGGATATCCGAGATGAAGATGCCAAGGCAGTAAGATGGTAAGAGAGAGAAAGGAACGCTGGGGGATTAACCATATCTTGGCATCCGGTTTGCTGCCCAGCACTGGGGGTGGAGAAATAGGGGCAAGAAAGGGCGTGTAGAGAGACAGAAAGGAAAACGCATGTGCACTCATGAGTAAGACGGCAAACTTAACAGAGGATTTATTACAATCTGTACAGACAGGGCGAGAGATCTCTTACGAATGAGCTGGGTGGCTCACTATAAAGTGTGCGTTTTGACTAAATGAGGGAATGGGTCCAGAATGCGCTGTTGAATCACGAGACATACACACCATTTCTGACGGTGCCGCTCACGCTCGCTCAAGTCAAGATCTTTGATTGGGGCGTGGCCACCACACTGCACCTGTGACACCAAGAAACCATTGTGATCGTCTCGTCGAACGTATTATGTTGTCGGAATGCCACCTCACTTCTGGCTAATATGGACGATACACGGAGGACAGCAGGCTGGCAGCCCTTCGGTGACTTGTTTGATGAACAAAGAACGCGGCCCTCCCCCGTCGGCCCAGGCGCCGCGCGCAACAACGGCTATCCAGTGGTGAGAAGTGGCGTAATAAGCTTGTTTGAGGCCACCAGTTTTAAAAATAACAAAACAAAATTTAAAAAAACTTGCCGGTAGAGACTTTACAAAAGACGGCTGGTTCATCAAAAATGCAGAGACCGAAATTTGAGCGACATGTCATATATGACATAGTCCAGCAAACTGGTTTTCATCACGTAACTTGAACGGACCTACTGGCACTGAGAGAGGTTAAGAATGATTGTCGCTGACAGATGTACTTCTGTTGCGAAGGTAATGCTCAAAATCAACCAAATAAAACTTTACATTATATTCAAGTCTTCATAAAAAAGTAAGTCAAGTTAGAAAGCTCCTTAGGTGGCCAAATAATGAATTACTTCACCATACTTTATGAAGTAATTTGCAAATAAATAATGCAACCGCTGTTTAATTGACATTCAATGACATGACCGCAATCAACGGTGTGTCTTCGCTATAAAAACTGGAAAGTTATATGTGGACACGATCGGGTGAATGCGGCGGAGAACGAATAAGTCACGCAATAAAAGCGATGTGATGTTGCACATTTTCATCTTAACAACTCCATGTTCTTTTGCTTGCTCGTGATGTATTCGAAGGAGCTAGCCAAGTGTCAGGTAGAAGTCAAGCAGAGTAGCCGGTGCTGATAAGAGCAACGTTTATATACACTATTTACACACTAAAGGTAGCGTAATACTATATGTTGATGGTAGCATCATGGAAGCTTCCGAGAGCTGGTTCAGAGCGTCTCAGTGCTCGCGTTTTAAGCCGTGGTCTTCCTAAAGTTCTCTGCAGGAGAAAACAATGGACAGTTGGCAATAATCTGCAAGGCAGCTTTGCTGTAAGGTTAATTTTCCAACCAAAAACTCTCGTTCACAGACTGCTTTTCTCGCTCATTTTGTTTTTGCCATACACCTTTTTCAGATCTTGTTGTGCTCGCGTGCCTTCGCTGGAATTTGGAGAGGTGACATTTTGTTGTACTCGCGTGCTCGCGTGCATTCGCTGGAATTAGAAAAGGTAAAGGCACAATGAGGGAAAAAAGCAGTCTGTGAACGAGAGTTTTTGGTTAGAAAATAAACCTTATAGGAAAGCCGCCTTGCATATCACTGTAAACGGACAGACTGCGTGTCCATTCAGTCCAGGACAGTCCAAAGAAATTGCCGTCTTCATCTCCGTCCCCCACTGGTGGGGGTAGTGGTTAGAAGAAGGCGCCTCATTTCTGCAGCCCAGCAGGGAGCACGACGCAGCGAATAAGGATAAAAAACGAGAGGGAGAAAGAGAAAGAAAGTCAAAGACTGCCTTCTTTTCAACCCAGGAAAGGGAGAGTGTGCAAGTTCAGTTCGTCACATGGCGAGGGAGAAGCACAACCTAGGTCACAGCAGAGTGCAATAACGTTGCATCGCAGGTGCAGAATAGGGTCTGCAGTGCTAGGCAGGCTACGGGCCCTGGGAATGGAAGACTTGAAAGCACCACAGAGTATGGGAAACATACCTGATGACGGATCTCAAGCTCTCGGCTAATTGTTCAGCACGCCTCTTGGTACGTCAAACAAATCAAGCAGCCTCGATTTCAAACAGCTCTTCCTAGGCCGTCAGTCAGTCAGGCGGGTCCAAAGAGTTTTTGACGAGGGAAGCCAACAGCCCTAAAGAATTCGAAGTATGACTGTCGCTTTGTGTTGAAGAATTTGAAGTATGACCGTCTTGGCGCACCTCGAGAGCGTTGACCTGGAACAAAGTAGGGTAGGCTTAGCTGCAATCGTCCCCCGCGTCCAAGCGGCGCCGAGCCAAAGAGGCCGATCTGAACATCTTCTACAGACACACGCACACAAGCACGCGCAGTTTCACTCCGAGAGGGAATTGGTAGTGGTCACAATGACGTACGTAACGTGCATCTGCTATAAAAAGGCGGGCAGTGTATGCCATAGCTTCTTTTCTTAGTCTTGGAATTCTAGTATATTTCTAGCATATTCTAGTAATTCTAGTATAATATATGAGGCGGTTGTTAGTCGCATATGTTTAGGTTAAAGTACTACAAATATTTATTCGCCACGCATGATTTCTGGAAATGATACTCCTGAATGATGCGCCAAGAAAAAGGAAATCGCTCCAACATTTTTTTTTTAACTAAGCTCGCACGTGGGAGTACTTGTTCTCTGTCGGTGCTTTTCCATGGTTCATGAATCTTAAGCCCCACTGCCGCTTCTATAGAATGGTGTACAATAAGCCGTATCAACGCTGTGACAGGACTTCCTACAGGCTAACAAGCATTCCATCACCAGACATTTTCCCTCCGGCATATTTTGATTAAAAGAAGCGACATATTTTTGCTGAAAACCCGGTTTATGCACTGGGGCCCGGTGCACAGATGTTGCACACTACAACTCTTGACCATCGCGAACACGAAGATGACAAGTAAAAGCCTTTATGCTCTTGTCTGTACGGCCGGTGTAACGAAACCCTCTAGTCTTGAGGTTGGTGAGTTAAACCATGCACTTTGCTCATTGCTATTTTTCATCATGGCGTTTGTCTATTAACTGAGTGGCGCTATGTGGAGCACGCGGCAGTAGTGCTGATGTGCTTTTTGGTACTGGTACAAAATGAAAAATAGCTAGCTTGTATCTCTTCTTCAATGAGTCCTTCAATTAAACCTATTCTAGGGGGCTGCATAGAAGACTATACGCATGACGCAGTTGGAAAAATAAAGCACGTTGTAATAGACCACTTCTGCTAATTGAAGGACTTGTAGACCATCAGCATCTAGACTGTGGTGTTCTGCAGAAAGATGTTGAGCCAATGACGCGCCGCATTAGGTTCTACATTTAACATTGATGTGTCCAGAGCGCATTTGCTAGCAGCCTGCCCTGTGTACCGACTGTAAGTTTTTTTTTTTTCAAAAAAGCTTTTTTTTGTTTTTTGTCAGCTAGACAATTTTAAATTGGTGTTCTAGTGATCTCAGTCCTCGCATGTGTTTATATTAAGGTGGTTGGTTGTGGTCGTTCCTAGCATTAAGTGCAATCCTAGCATTAAGTACAAGCTGAGTGGACGCGAGAAACATCTAGACAGTATATAGAGCTCTCGAAGTACTTATTCAAATTATTTCCGCGCAAGTATTAGCTTTGGTCATCGAGGAATTCGAATACTTTTAAAGTGCGCCACGTGGATCTTTTGTGACACTGTGAAGGAATACTGACGTGTAAAGCACCTGGTTAATTACATCTGAAGAATAACAAATTGATAGAGAACAACGAGCAAAGAATCCGCAAAAATAAAAAGGTATGTTTCGCGGCGGATGAGTTGCAATTATAAACCAACGCATGATTACTGGTTAATTAAACATGGTCCCTCGAATACTATTCAGTTAGTTCATAACTGTGACTTTGCTATGCAATATTTTTTTCATTGATAATTTGCTTTTGTCGCACAGGTTGGTATCACTTATCGGTAAGCGGAGCGCTTCACGTGGTTTAAATGCACCTGGGTAGAGTTCGTATTTTTTGTTGACTAAAGCTATAATAATGTGGCACTCGAAACGCCGAAAATCGAAATTACGAACTATTGGAATGCCAAAAGTTAGTACACCGAAAAATCAAAAAGTCGATTAAACAAGATACCGAAAGTGTAAAATGCCAATGGCGCTGTTCTTTCTTCTTTTCTGCTCATCCTGCTTCACGATATGTTTTTTGCGCCTCAGTCTTCTGCACCAAGACAAAAAATCAAAAAACCTAACTACTGAAACGCCGAAATATCAAAATGTCTGCGCCACCTAGCTATACTGGAAGATAAGGTACCTACCTAAATTAAAGGTTACGCCAGCACACTCTTTCACCCTCCTTTCCAGTTGTCCCTTTACATTTATCTCAAGCCTTCATACAAATAGCAAACTATATATTTTCCACCTCCAATCGCACATCAGAGTGATTTCTTGCTTATCGCAAACAGCTTGTGTGCAATTCGTTGTCGAAAAATTGAATCTTTGTCATTGTCCGGGTTGCCCAGAGCAGCATCAAGCGATTTTGTAAAAAGAACGCAAACAGAGCATTTCGGCAAGATTTCTGGATGCATGTATGACAGAAAAATAGCAGCAATATTGTTCAGATTTTAACACCTGGAACAAACGATTTTGCCTAACTTGAAAACCAAATTCACCATTCAAACGAGCAAGGTTATAGTACATTTCGCAAACAACACTCAAACTACACCCTGTGGAATACGGAAAGATCCCATGTACAGCATAGGTTGGCAAAATAAATGGAACTCACTCAGACTAACTCAATAACCGTATATAAATATATTTTGCTTTGGACTCACTCGGACTAAAAATGAGCGATATTCGGCGCGGTCCGGCTCATACAATAAACGTCGAAGGAGCACCATTAAAAATAGATGTGAAAGAATTGCAATTGCCAAGCAACCTATATATATATATATATATATATATATATATATATATATATATATATATATATATATATATATGAAATCTTTCAACATACAAATACAAGTTATTTCCCGTGCCTCTACATATTAATATAAAGAGAAACTTAACATAACATGCAATAATGAGTACCACATGAATTGGCTGCTGTAAATACCTGTGCTATTTTGAAATTAGGTGATACTATGCTGGTCAATACATTCGCCTACGTTTGTAATTTGGTCATTGTGCGGAATGGTGTAATATAAAATTTTTGCAGCATAAAATCCGAGAACCATGACTTGACAGGGTCGCATTCTTTAAAAAGTCTGTTACCTGTCCCGAGTTTCAAATCAGGTAAGGTGCATTCATGGTTCATCATTCATCAAGTCTTCCTGTTAAACACTGCAAGAAAAACTTGTCTTCATTGTATGCTCTGGTGTTAGTGCACATGTACGTGTTATCCTACATAAGCTGAGTCTTTCGACAATACCTCATCAGTTGCAATATAACGCCTGTGTTTGCGTCTTTTTAGGTGGGCTTGATTGTGTTGTATTGTGTGCTGCTTCCTCAAAAATAAAATAATAACTAGGTCGTTAGCTACCTGTAGCAGAAAAAACAAACGAACCAAGATGCAACATTTTTTTTCGTCTGTACTCCTCTCTCTGTTACCCCCCCCCCCCCCACCGCACACACACGCACACGAGAGCTATAAGCGTCCAAGAAGGAAGAGGGGCTGCTTACGGTTGCGCACCTGTCACTCCTTCTCTAAATGTCTCGGTGTGAGGGGGTTTGTCGGAGCAGTGAGGATATAATGTACGACTGATATCAAAGGTGAACATTCGATATAAGTCTGCCTGTTTTGGATAGAAACTGAAGGAATGAGAACTCGAACCAAGACATATATTTAAGGGAAAAAGCCCGATGTTTCGAAGCTGGTCTGGCTTCTTCCTCAGGGGTGAGAGATTGGCTTAAAAACGTCGCTTCCTTTATATATGTTTTGGTTGGAGTTTTCTCGTTACTTAAATGTACGACTAGAAGTGGGGATTGTTTTAAAGAAAAGGGTTTCCCCTCTGGCTTTCGCAATAATCCATTGTTGTTAGTGGTTCCTGAGGAAAAGGAAGAAGGCACCTAATTTCTGTCTGCCTACAGGCGACACGGCGCAGTGCCTAATAATCTATTAGGCAAAGTATCTTCTCTTTTCATCTTGCTGTGTAATCTCCTTGCCTTCTCATGACTCTCGGCTAAGCTTTGTTTTGTGCTCGGCAGCTCAGGGTGAGGTGACTTTCAGCGAACCTTACCTGCCTTACAAACCAGTTAAGGCAAGCAAGCTTCTCCTGAATGGATGAATCTGTGGTCGTAGAAAAGGAAAGAGACACTATCTTTCCTTGCGAAAGCACTGCTCAACGCCTTGAAGGGAGGGGAGGGGAGAAAAGAGTTTAGAAGTAGGTAGGAGGAAAAGTTTTGGAAGAACGTGACGGCCATGGCTGCTAGAACAGAAAGAGAACAGGGGCCGTTGGCAGGGCAGTCCGAATCGCACGACTTGGAAATGTGGAGCTGCAACCACATACCCACATACCTATGGTCATTCCCACGAGAAAAAAAATGTTCTGAATCACCTTTCTTGGGCAAGAATACAGAAAACTAGCTAAACGAGAAAACTAAAATAAATAAAGAAATAACCGATAATCTAACCACCAATTGTCACCACAGCTGCGGAAGGAAAGAAGGAAAAACGTAATCCGTGACCTTGGCACCAGCGGCTAAACGGAGGAATTTATTCGCAGAACACTGTGTATAAGAAAGACACGGGAAACACGACACCAATGGTGCCGCAACGACGCCGCGTGTCGACTTGACTTGAGCTCTGGGAACAGCGAACGGAGTGCAATGGCAGAACACTGCGAGACCACTCGCAACATGTTTGCGCCATGCATACCAGTCCCGACGGCACGGTGTAGAGCTCGTTGCGTTGTTTTGTAGTCTTTCTGCATTCCTTGAAGTGCACAAAGAGCGCGAAAGGATGGGTACGAGGAACTTGAACATGGAAAACGACTTTGCCATCAAGCCTTTTGCAGTGTGTACTGGACGAACGCAACGACGGGTGACGAACGACAGGATGTTCTTACGAGCTTCAAAAATGACTATGAATGGAATCGTTTTTGAATGGGAATGAAAAAAAAAATCTTCAAAAACTTGGGCGTTGCTATGTCGGTACAACAAAACTGCAGGCCTGTTGGAAAAAGATGGCAGCAATATCTCATAAAGAGACTCGAGAATTAAAAGCCTCTCTGATTGCCGAGCGGTAAAAGAATTCTTCGACCACGTTACAGCTTGAATAAATTTATTTCCGCGCTTGATGAAGGATCACGTATGGCATGAACGGTGCGTTTCTGCCTTCTTTCTTCTTGAAATATGACCGCGACAATTTTCATGGTACCCTAAATTACGCCACCGCTGTTTAAATGGTAGTAAATGACATGACAAAAGCCCGTGGTCTCTGCCATCGCCACATTTTCACAAAACTTGAAATCCAGCCAGATGGCGCATTGCTATCGGGAAATTTTGAGCGCAAACTAATGGTTCCACACGACGTTCACAAGCATCCGTCCTGTCTCTCTCGTTCTTGTTAACGTCTTGTTTGGCGCTCACAACTTTCCCAATCGCCACAATTATTCAAGAAAAAACTGAAGTGGCATCTGAAGGCACAAGCAGTTCAACGCAATAGAAAAACAGAACGGGTGCTCGATTGCTTGCGAATCGTGCTGCTTTCTCGTCTTTGAAGCCACATTAATAATGAAACCGGAGCTTAGCACTCATTCTCCGTTGATTAGGTACATAATCATAGATCAAGCTCAGTGTGGATTCCAATGTCACGTAATAAAGGTGACCTGAAGTGGCACTATGCATCACATTATGCTGCAGAACTCAATTCCATGCCTTCGTACCGTCATGCTCGTTTAATACGAACGTTTGTAGATTGAACTACAGAAACAACATTAAAGACCGAGAATTACTTAATTCTTCCGTTCGTTAGTAACGGCCTTCGTTATGCATTGTTCTGTTCTTTGGGAGCAGGTCACGTGAGTTTTGTAGCATGAATTAACATAAATTGCTGTTTCTATTTTACCACAGTAACCAAACGGTGTACTCTATAAACAAATCACCTGCATTAAACTTCGTGCCAGCACAATGTATACAATCCTATTTACGTCGAAAAAAATACAGATTTCACGCCAAGAATTTCCTAATGCTTTGTTAGATATTCGACCGTTAAGTTTAAAAATAGCACCACCGTGAACGGGACTAACTCCATGACCAAATTTCACTGCAAAAAGCGCTCGAATAACTGCACCTTGCAGGTATGCAATATAGATTGCATGAGGTTTTAGATGTGTGGTGACATCATTAGTTCAGGTTACAATGTTTTTGTAGAATTAGCTTTTTAGTCACGTTCACTATGCTTTTTAATGTTAATATTTCACCTCATCAGTAATTTAGTGATGGCCATTTCATTTCCACATTTTTAATGAGAGTTATGAATAGTTGATATCCAAGCATTTTTTAAAGATATAACCCTGGTTTTTGTCAAAGGACCAACCCTAGAACGAGTTCCGAGGAGGGGGAGATATGAACTGTCTTATAATTTGAAAAATAAAATTTTCGGCTTTACAAGCCGGAACGTCAATACGACAACAAGGCACGTCATCGTGGGAGGTTTTAAATATTCGAAACCAGAGGTCGGCAAAATAAATGGAGCCCACATAGACTCACTCAGTAAACGTTCTTTTATCTTAGGACTCCTTATAGGGCCCAGCCTATTGCCGGAATTTCGGTCACATATAGGTGACCAAAAACATTTTTCTCTGCAAAACATATTCGCAATAGACTGCTTTCAATAGAGTAAATCAGCCCAACATTTTTCGAATACACCTGAGATAGTCGCCAAAACGCCTTGGACGTTTGTCGTGGAATGACCGATCAAACTTTACGTCAAGTATACCTATCACTTTTCGTCTCCACTGTCTCTTTCCAAGTTCGTGTTCTTCCTTTCTTGACATTCAACTTCACAGTAATTTAACAAATCCGCATCATATAGAAGAAAATAGCTTGTGGTATACGCATCTCAAATCAAACTTGGGCGTGCACTCACGCCCCATCTCATTGTTTTGTATCGAACATTTCAGCATTCTCATTTCACTTACGGTATTGCCACGTGGTTGCGACGTCAAAGAAGATGGTACGTGGGTTGCTCAAGACGACACTTTTTATTGAGTGAACATGTGCATAGAAAAGTGCAAAGTACTAGAAATTCGTGCTTTACACAGATAGCGGTAATCAGAGCATTGGTCGTTGGTAATATGTTCTGCGCGAACTTACGTCGCCATTTATACACGTAGCATCCATATCGTAGGTGTCTCAAGCTATCAGAAGATTCTAAAATAATCTAGAGTTTTTGCAGACAGCCAAGCGTCCTTTGCACAAGGCAATTGATTAATATGTGGTGTTTACGTTTCAAAACCACCACATGATTATGAGAGATGCCATATAGTGAAGGACTCCAGAAATTTTGGCAACCTGGGGTTCTTTAACATGCACCCAAATCGCAGCACATGGACCTACAGCATTTTCGCCTCTATCGAAAATAAAGCAGCCGCAGGTGGGACTTGATCCCGCGACCTGCGGGTCAGCAGCCGAGTACCTTAGCTACTGAACCACTACGGCGGTGCGTTTGCGCAAGACAGTGACATAAAAATACAAGCGAGCGTGGCCGTATTTTAATGTTGCGCCAAAATTTCAGCAGATACAACATGTTTCACTGTGGATGCCATTTTCATACAGAACCGTCAGCGGGTGGCCACGCGTACGTTGCAAGGTGGATCGACGTCTTTGGGTATTTTGAGTAGGCCAAATTTCTACCTAAAACATACGACGTGACGACAGCACTCACGTTGGCTGTAAACTTTAACGAAACGAAGTGCACGCTTCGGTGGGATGATACGCATACCATTAGGAAGCTGTTGTGTATTTCTCAAAGGTCGAGATCCTCAATGGTCAAGCAACCCTTCCCTATCACGTGCTGGGTGAAAGGAATATATTAATGTAATGTTTACAGCCAGCCTATAAACCGCAACAACTAACGGTGTGGGCCGACATCACTCCTGTAAGTCTATTTAGTGATGTATCCGTTACAGTAAAAGTAACTAAATACCTCACTCGTTACTCTAATAAGAAAAAGGAGTACATTTCACGGCTCCACGTTATCTAAATATATAAAAAAGGTAACGCATTACTGTTACCGTAACCGAAAAAACATAACGAATGTTACCTCTGCCGTAGCTCCGAAGTCATCAGTTTTAATCAATGTGTCTTTGCTGCAGAAACCCACAAGGAGAATTTTTAAAACTCAACTTTATGTTTCACACATACTAACCCAAGCAAGGATTATACTCAAAGTGTTCAATTAACGAGAATTATTTGTACAAATGTACTGAATCTTTGCATTGTTATATATAAGCTTAATGATGCCTGCACATGTGATGGCTTCTGACTCTGCAGTGACACAGGATGAAACCATTTTTTTTCATTGGAGGATTACACTCAAAGTGAGGTTCAATAATACACGGTATTCAAAAAGAAACTATCACTGAACTCTCAAGAAATTTACAAATATCGGCCTTTTCTTGATCCTTCAGCACCTGCAATAAAGCAAGTCGAAATCGGCACTGTTGGTCCTAGCCACCGGAATGGCCCGCCACGCACCAGTAGGCAATCACGGAGGCCTACGGAGGCCTACATTGGTGCCTTTTTATTAGAGCGGTGGGGGGGGGGGGATCGGTAAATGTCCTGGGGAAAAGGGGGGACACTTGCAAGTTTGTGACTCCAGATGTGCCTTGCAGAGATGTAAGTCTAGAAAAATCCCGTCTTGCAACACTCATCTTGCAATAGCAGCCTTTTTTTATGTCTCAGGTTTTATTTTTATTTATATAAGACTTTAAATCATGCCTAGAAATCAAATATACAAACGAACATAGGTTCCCAGCACTCGTAATTGCATTCTTCTATTGAGTCTTTTCCGGAACAAGTCGAGAGTGGCAGTTGCTATTTCGATTGTCTCACACATCTGATGGGTATCGAGCACGTGTACACGCTATAAAAAAAGCATTGGAAAGTTGAATGTCTTATACACACTTATCAAGCATTCTTATTTGTGAAGTTTTTAAGAGCAATTTTAATGGGGCCCACTTGCAGGAGGTGTCCCCCTCCCCTGACCAAACACCAAGGGGTCGGGGAGTCAACGTTCTCTGCAGGCGTGGTCAACGGACGCCCAGCTCGTGACCAGTATTGGGCTGTGTATCTGAGCAAATATTGCATTTGCTCTCATCTGCACATATGACCATCGACAGGTTTTTGTCTTGGTGGGATGCAAACCCTTCTTTCAACTTGCATCACTACTGAGGGAGCGGGTCGTGTTGGTGTCGCTAGAGTGGGTAGCAAGTGCTGGTGGAGCTTGAAGGGTTCAAGTGTCCGTGTTGCACCACCCGCCTCGCCCACGCCCATGTCTACACTTCATTCATTGAACACCGTGCTGAGAACTAGTTGAATAAATGCGCAGATTTGTTTCCTTCCGCATCCTATACCACGGCATAAAAGATTCTCACATTGTGAAAAGAAGGTATTTTGATTCGTTTGAAAGAAAGTTACATTCAAAGCATGACAGATACTCAGAAAAGCGGTTTCATGCAATCGCAATAAGGAAGCTCGAAGCAGAGGTGCTTCTTTTTTGTCCAGCATACAAAAAGTAAGATCGGATTCGGAAAGAGCGAAATGAGTGACGTGCGTCACTGCTTCCTCATTGTTCAATGAAAGAAGGTTTCATAAAGTATGACGTAGCCAACAACAGCAACAAACTGCTGCATCTTAAATTAAAAAAAAGCAAAGTGCTGCACATTTACGGTAGAACATGGACATAGATTGAAATACGCATTATTTTTTTTATGAAGGCAAAATAAAAACTACTTCACAAAACGCTTTGCATTCATCGGGATGTCGACACATCTGTGTAGTGTCATTTATGCTATTTGGATGAAAATCCCTGAATTTCAACGAATTCAGTAACCTGTGGCAAAAGAGCCTTTTGAATTTTCAGTTTCGGTTTCTGCGCCGCCGACGCCGCCGCTGCCGACGCCGCCGCCGCCGACGAAAATTGGCCGCACGCCGCCGCCGATGAAAAAACCGGCGTGCGCCGACAACGCCGCCGCCGCCGACTCTGTACGACCCCCACGCCGCCGCCGGTCGAAATCGCCTCGGCGCACACCTCTACGCACACCTCTACCTAAAACCGACTTGACTTGGCTGAAAACGTATGAAAAGACGGCGACAGAATCGCCGTGTTGGACATTTTTTTGGGGACGTTTAGGTGGTGGGAACGAAAGGTTTAAGGTTCCTCACTAACTTGTGAGGATCTTTACCGTGCGGTGGTTATTTATCCGTAGTCTTTGCTTGGCCGGGAGCCTTATGCATTCGCGAGAACCGCCTCTGCGCATGGATACGTGGTCTTGTTCTGTAATACTGTCTATAAGCAATGTGGTAACGACTTGCCCGATCATGAACACCGTGTGTTATGCTATTTGTGGATGTATGCCGTACGTGTATGTCTGGTAAGTGCGTGTGTAGCGTGAGGATCGATGTGTCGCTTCGGTGAAGTGTATGCTTGCGCCAAAACTTTCATTGAAGCTTCTTCTTGCGTAACTGCGTGAGACAGATACGAAATGCACAAGTTGGAAGCGATGGAATATTACCAGGCGTTCACACGACGTTATTTTCCAAGTGGTTTAAATATGTTGTCGCCGATTACGATAATCGGTTTTCTAAGCTATGTCATTTCTTGTGGGTGTATACAAAGAAAAAAAAGAAATAAAGTTGAAGATACGCTGGGAGCACTCTAAATATTCGCTCAATATTGCCACCTTAAGCGTCTTTCTAAAATTAAACAGTGCCGCAAGGCGTCGTGCCTTGCGGTGAAGTGCACGCGGTGTATTGCGGTAAAGGCATACAAATTACGCGCGCTCGTGTTTAAATTGGGAATGTAGCACTGACATTGGGCCTCGTGTGTGCACCTAATTGTACACGCGCTATCCTCTGCCTCATCAGTGACGATGCGGCCAGTCAGTATCGTCATCATCTTCAGCTTGTGTAAAAAGCACAGAACAATTTACCTAGTAAAATATATTTTGTGGCAGGCAATTCGCAAGGCATTCAGATGTTAGTTCATTGCAGGATTAATTCAAGATTGTTAAATGGCACCTTCAAATAAACGAAACATGCATATGAGAGGCTTCAGTCGTACTTCAAAATTGTGCCATGTCTCAAATTGAAAATGATTATAAAGGAAATATATGCAAGGCTGGGTGTAGATTACCATTCACAATTCAATTACCATTCGTATTTCAGAAACTTAGAAAATTTGTAGCTCATGTTTCCTATCAAGTAAGCACAAAAATAACTGTTGAAGAATGGTCTACAATTACTCACACAGTTTGCAAGAAATAGATCTTTGAAATGTATGTCGTGCCAGAACTAAATGCAAGGTGGTTAGAGGAAACTGGTTATGACCCGACATAATAGGGCATGTTCGAACGTTTTATATGGGCTGCTTGTTGGCAAAATGGGGTGGGAATTAGGTAAGTGCCTGCAGGGATGTGCACCAAGAGAAGAAACCTGCTACATCTTTTCATAAATTTCATTATTTGTGTCAAGCATGCGTGCACTCTCGTTGTTGTGTTCTCTCAGGGAGCAAGTATATGGCATACGCTTGAAATCCATTCGTTACCCTGCGATTTGAAGATGTTATCACGTGGACATGAACGTGCAATGTAGTGAAAACGTTGCTGGGCACCAACTTTCTTAACAATCTGAACCGCTTATACTACAAAAAGTTACCACGTTACTTCAGCCAAATAGTTTTAAACTGTTGTGGTTACTGTCAGATAAAAGTAATAATGAGCTAGTTGTGCTTGGACAACAGTCTTGCTGTACTGTATTAAACTACAGTAATTTAGTACCTGCATATAGAACTGACCACTTAGTTATTTTTTTTATTTGTGGTCCTATTGTTACAGTTTACTTTCAAAATTTTCATACAAGGTGGTTAGTTTTAAGTCCATACAGTGGGCAAATTTATCAGCAGTATGCATGCTGTACAATCACTTTACTTCTCCTAGAAAGCATGGTGTTCCACTATTCCGGTATGTCTCGGCTGGGCTTCTCGACCTCGACGACGTGTAATGTCAACAGTTTGCCAAGTGTAACTACTTATTCCCATAACTCTAAATTTTGTCGAGCCATAATAAATAATTGGCAGTAAGGACCAGTTACAAAACCCTTTTTTTATGAAGTGCTCATTAATCAGGGACTAACGATTCTGTACATAAACGATCACAGCGACCACTTCTCCACAGATGAACAATAGGTTGTACTAATAAAAGCATTAATATAATCAAACTCTTTTTTTTTGGAAAGCCATACAATGCATAAATAGTCTTTACCAGTCCGTGATTCAATATTGTAGCTAAACTATCGTTGAAAGCCAGAGTCATTTACAAATGCATGTGAATTCCCGGAAAAGCGCTAGGTAGCTTTATATAAATTGGGGATGTCTGCAAAAAAGCAGAAAGCCTACGTTTATGTTGAGCAAAAGTCCAAGGTGAACATGCATGCATATGTTCATAAACTAGTTCCCTGTAACATGTGTGGTGCAACAGCTCTAGCTTAAAAGCTTCAGGCAGCTTTTATGCTGCTCCAAAAAGATTTTAGTTGCACCACAAGCTCCGGATATGCCTTTCTTGAGTC